>JNFW01000008.1:8284-231695 GCA_002564245.1 Saccharomycopsis fermentans | reverse complement strand
CCAATCAACAATCGCAATTATGTCCACTAATTCTATTAAGAAAAACTCTATTGGAAATTCTTCTGATGTCGAAAGTTTCGAATCGTCTGAATCATGATGTTTCTTCTTTAGCTGACAAGTCATTAAACGACGTTCAAGCTACTGATGCTCTCGCTGATGAAGCTACCAACTTCGTCGAGAAACCCCATTTTTCTTCACAAATACTTGTAATGTAGAGTTCTGGAAATTTCCACTAACGATTATTTAATAATAATATTTAGCTAATATATTTTATGTTGGAGGTTTGTACGATTATATGACCTGATCGTTACGTGATGTTAAAAATAAAAGATATTGGATAAATATTTGTATTAAATGGTTTATAAATTATTATAATTTATTATATTCGTTAAGATTAGTAAAAATTGGATTAAGTTGTATTAAAGTTGTTCTTCTAAAAGATTCTTCTCTTCTAGATAATAAGATTGTAAGGCTGGTTTGATGACAATTTGTCAATATATTTTAATTTTCATGAAAAGTTCTTCCGTTGGAAAGATTTCCGACGAATGTGTGCATTCTTGTGTATCTATATGCCTCTGTATGCATATATAGTATTTATGAATTAAATGATTACTATATAATTAGAATATCTCTTTATAATTGATATTGAATTATACTAACTATTTGGGTAAAATCCATGATATCCTGACACAGTAAATAACTTTTTATGTAGCGGGCTGAAAAGTATTTATTTAAAAACCGAAACCCAAACACCATCGAAAATATTGGTTGATCAGCTTATTCTTTTTAAAACTATTTACTGAAGGTATAACATTTTACAGTTCGGTAAATAGTTCTCAATATTTTTTCTTTATAAATTTAAACTGGAAGAAATAGCTTCCCTTGTATGCGACAAATTGTTCGTAAACATACCCCATATTTTTAATTATTTTGAGATCTATTGAGCGCGATTTGCATTTGAAAATATTCATTCGAGCGAAATGCCAATGTGATCAGAATTTTCTTTAATACGCTGTAGACGACTGAGAAAGAAAAATTTAAATAATTCAAAAATTATTGAGTATTTTATCAATTATGAAAATTCAATTACTTTTCAGCTGAATACAGTATGTAATTTGCCTCTTTGTTTGAACATAAAGTTTGTATTCAGAATAAACAAAGAAATTTAAAAAATTGTTCATGGTTCCTTGGAATAACAGTTTCTGAGGTTTTTATCACAATCTGCCTATTAGTGTTTATGAATATGAACAAAATAGCCTACTGAATATCATTTCTGGTGAATCATCTATATATCTTCTGGGAAAGTTATAATCTCTCGTACTTTCAATACTCTAAACACTAACAAGTATTTTTGCTATGAAGATTTTTTTTGTAATTTTTCACAGTTATCAAAAAACAAAAAAACAAACCTCATAATTTACAAATATTTGATTACAAAATTGAGTGGCAAGTAAGAAAACAAACCTATCAAATTACTTTTGAACAGATTTCGAAATTCATATTCATTGGGTCTAGCTTTTTCAATTTGCAGAGATATTTCAATATTCTGTAATTTTTATATCTTGCATAAAAAACAGAAAAAAGTAAACTTTGACTTGAATGACTGAAGTTTAAATTTAGTGCGCGTTCTATTTTTTATGAGTTTGAAAAAGTAGCACAAGATCAATTTTACACAGCATTTCAATAAACTCCAATTTATTTTCTTGAACTGAAGTGGAGTATTAAAATTAGCTTGATTTACAATTATTCTTGAATATCAATTTCATGGAATTGGATTTGCGAAAACTTACCAAATAGTTCAATTATGAGCGAAAAAAATGAAACTTTATCTACTAATTTTTTAGATGCTATCAAGTTAGAACGGGAATCTGATATTGAGATTACAAATGCTCTTTTGACCAGACTTTCAGCCAAAAAATTGGCTGAGAAAGGATTGGCTATACTAAACTTAGAAATTAGTAATACTAAAACAGGTCTTGGAGGTCGTTTGTTGGTAGAACTAAAGAATTCTGCAATGATCAAGGGAGATACCACAGAGATTGATGCTGGTGGAATACGAGTGGGAGATATAGTCAAGATGGAAAGAATGTCATCTGCTACAGCAGCAGGAAATAAAAAGAAATCATCCTCATCAAATAACAAGAAGAAAGATCCGAAAATTTCGAATGCAAAAAGCAACGATGAAAATAACGTGCACTCTATTGACTGTGTTATTGTACGAATTTCGATGACACAAATAACGGTAGCTATAGATGACTCAGAAAATGATGACGATAGATACCAGGATGTATTATTAGGCTTGGATGGCCAAAGAGTTTGGCTAGTCAAAGTCTCAAACTCAATCACCTATAAAAGAATGGAACAGACTATGTTAAAATTGAAAGAATTAAAAGAACGTGAAATGACTCCATTGATACAATTATTATTAAATAATTCTCAGTTTATCCCACCATCTTCAGAAATCGTGGAAAAAACTTTACTTGACATGAAGTTCAATAATTCAAGACTCAATGATTCGCAAAAACATGCAATAAGTTTTGCTATGAGCTCGGATTTGTCTATAATCCATGGACCTCCAGGAACTGGCAAGACTTACACTCTTATTGAATTAATTCAGCAGTTATTGGTAAAAAATGATAGAATTTTAGTCTGTGCTGCATCCAATATTGCAGTTGATACTATTATAGAAAGACTAGATAAAATCATTCCATATCGACAAATGATTCGAATTGGTCATCCGGCTCGATTGTTACCTTCAATACAAAAACATTCTTTGGATTATTTATCTAAAACTTATGAAGGCGACATTTTGTCTGACATTAAAAAGGAAATCACAACAAATCTAAAAAAAGTAAAGAAAACAAAAAGTTATAAGGATAGAAAAGTGATTTACCAAGACATAAAATTTTTAAGAAAAGATTTACGCCAAAGAGAAAAAAAGATTTTAAATGAATTAATTACTAACGCGAAAATTATTGTCTCGACCTTACATGGTTCAGGTAGTAGAGAACTCATGGATGCTAAAGAACTTTTGGGTGATACTACATCTTTGTTCGATGTATTAATCATAGATGAAGTCTCCCAGTCTCTTGAACCACAATGCTGGATTCCAATTATAAATCATAGTGGAATAAAAAAACTAGTTTTGGCCGGTGATAATAAACAACTACCCCCAACTATCAAAATGGATAACCATGATATTTCGAGCTCAAAACATTTTAATATGCAACAACTGAAGATTGATATCCTCAAGCAAAATTTAGAGAAAACATTGTTCGATAGGTTGGTAACCATACATGACGAGAAAGATATTAAAAAGATGTTAAATATCCAATATAGAATGAATCATGCTGTTGCTAATTTTGTTTCTAAAGAACTTTACAAAGGACAATTAAAAACTTTCGATGGAATAAAGAATCAATTGTTGAAGGACTTACAAAATGTTGACGAGAATGAAAAAACTGATATTCCTGTAATATGGTATGATACTCAAGGGGGAGACTATATGGAGCAAACAGATGACGATACACTAAGTGGCTCAAAATTCAATGAAAATGAAGCGTTGATAGCAAAGATGCAAGTTGAAAATTTAATCAAATCAAATATATCCCAAGAGTCAATTGGTATCATATCTCCGTATAGTTCTCAAATTTCAGTTTTGAAAAAATTGATTCACATAGAGTATCCTGCTATAGAGATATCAACAATAGATGGGTTTCAGGGAAGAGAGAAGAATGTAATTATATTGTCATTAGTTCGAAGCAACGATAACAAAGAAATTGGTTTTTTAAAGGATGAGCGAAGATTGAATGTAGCTATAACTAGACATAAATATCAGCTAATAGTAATAGGCGATATCGAAACTCTTGGTCAGCAGACGAAAAGTAAATTTTTGAAAAGCTTTTCTTGTTGGGGTGAAGATAGTTGCGAGATAAGATATCCAAACTTAGATGATATCTTATAGAAAACGTAACAACACCCTCCTACGCAAATCTTTGCAAATCTTCTGCAAAAATAAATATATAAAATTTCTGGAAGATTCACATAATTTTGAATGATTGATATTCTCTATTGTAGCAATTGAACGATAAACTTGCCTGTGAAAATGGTAAACGTAGTGGTACCAATAGTTAAATTTAGATTTTAAATTTGTTTTTAGATGCTATTCAGAAAATACTCATGCAAAAAAAAAAAACCTTGAGTGAAAATGCACCAGAATTACAGCTGCTTTCAGAAACCATCCACCCACAGGTGACATTCAAAGTTGAGAGCAGAGAATATGGTTAGATTGATTATCAGTAGTAGTGTAAATTTGATATCGCAAATATCTGATCTGTTGAAATTAGGAATTGATAAAGAGTATTAAGATGGACAGTATAAAGAGACTTAGAATCACCACACGTTCAGAAACAACTAACTTGAGACAACCGAAGGAAATAGCTCATTATTCAAGAACAGAGAACTTCGAATTTAAGTACAATAGCAATGAGTGCTTGAGTTATTATTATTTTCCAGAGCTGGAAGTATTGAAAAAGTATTCTTTAGCAGAAGGATTCTCAAAGTTTGTCCATGAGGAATTTGAAAAAGGTGATTTAATCCCTCTTTTAGGGCAGATAATAGAGCACGAGAAATCACTGGGTACAAAAGTAAAGGGTGATGTAATTAGTTTGAGAGGACTTATAACAAAATTATTGGTAACCCCTTATGTTGCTGATTCCGAAACTTCTCTTAATTTAATGTATTTCGACGGGCAAATCTTTTTTCAGGAGGATTCTAAGAGTGCCAGAGAAAGAAAAATAGCTGAAAAATCTAACAATACAAGTTCAAGAACAATTAGTAGCGATAAACTCATGTTTTCTGGTTATAAATTTGAGAAGCTTTGCATGATTAAGAGACCATTTTTTCAAGAGCCTAGAGAAGAAATTGAAAGCAGACATAAGCAGGTAGTTTCGAGTAAAAGCCAGTATTTATCGGTAGTAAGAACTGGAATAGGTAATGTCAAGCTTGTGATTGGGGGAGAAGTTGATGGTGTTTATGATTACTTGCCTGATTTGAAAAATGAGCCCGATGCAAAAGAGAACATTTTGAATCATTATGTTGAGGTCAAGACTAATTTTACAATAAAGACACCAGGCAATGCAATCAGTTTTGAAAGAAAATTATTTCGAACGTGGGCCCAATGCTTTCTTCTAGGCATACCAAACATAATTGTAGGTTTTAGAGATGACGATCTCAACCTTGTATCAGTTGAGGAATACAAGGCAGCTGATATTCCTATGATGCTTAAGAATAGTCCTATTAGAAGACATAATAATAATAAAGGGAATACTAAGTTCAATTGTGCTGATGCGCTTAAATGGCTAGGAGCTGCGTTGGAGTGGATACAAAACACTATTCCAAAACCTGAATCTACAGAAGAACAACTCAAAACAATTTACAGGCTTTCTTTTGGTGCGGATGATTATTTGACTCTTCGAAAATTAGATGATGATGAATCCACTACTATTTTTCAAACCGATCCACTCTTGTCTGATGAATTCATAGCTTGGAGAACTTTTGCTTCTGCAAAATAAAAAATTTGTATTAAATCAAACTGATTTGTAAGAATAAACATAATAGATTATGTAAATATGTATGTATTCTGGACAATTATGTGATTTTTTTTAAAAAAAATCTCTCGGGGGCGATTCGAACGCCCGATCTCAAGATTAATGTTAACATTACAGTCTTGCGCCTTAAACCAACTTGGCTACCGAGAGGTTACAGCAGAAAATTTTAAATAGTTAATTATAAAGTCTTATACTAGTGTTTAAATTCATACCTTATTCCGTGCGCTTACAAACATACTGATCACGTGAAGAACATGAATCACGATATATTCACGTGATAAGATGGCCACGGAGCTGCTCTAACAACTACTGTAGGTGATTGTACTTCAATACTTATACTTGAGATCAAATATCATTAAAGAAAGGATTTTTTTTCACAGACAATAGAATTATTTGTATTTTGTTTTTTAGATTGGGAGCCATTAAATCGTTTCTGCTTCTAAGATTGATTACTCATAAATACTATCGGGATGCACAGCAAACAAGAAACTGCGCAGTATTAATCAACAATCATAATAATTGCTGTCAGTAGAGTCTCAAAAACTCGGCAAATTGACTTTGAAAGGAGGCAGAAAATTATTATAGAGTTCCAAAAGATTTAATACAATATCGAGAGATTATCTATTTTTTGGCACATTTGGTGAAGAAATCTACGGATTAAGCTTGACTTCCCTGCTACGCGAAAAAAAAACCAAGCTCTTGCACACATTAGAATATTGTCTGACAAACATGATTTGATCATGTCACTTGTTTCAGTAAATTTTTGGGTTGATGTTAACCTTTAGAGAACATCAGCAAAAACCCTTACTTAAAGTATCAAAAGAAACAATTAAGATTTCGTGACAGCGCTTGAAAGATCTAGCATTTGCATTTCGTTAAAAAAATTTTTTTTTTTATCTCTCAAGTAGAATTATTGTATGATTTTCCTGTAGCATATGGTGTTATTCCAAACTATGTAAAGCAATACGTTCTCATAAATTTAATTCCTCATATTAAACAAGATTTGCAAGTTGAGTGATGTTAATGTCTTATATCACTGTTTAATTATTAATTACGCACTATTATTACTCAAATCTCGAACATATACGAACAAATAATAGGAAATGGCTGTTTTACTGGTAAAACAATATTATAGGTCGGTAGTCACCTCATTGTTAGATAGGATCCATATATTCGATGAATCACATAGATTATCAGACGACTTATATACCATCGGAAATGTTATCATTCTAATTTGTCTGTATGCCTACTACATGTTGACTCATAAGTTGAACTTTTGGTATCAGTTTGAATCTACAGTGTCAAAAAATCCTAACAAGATAGGCTTGATTTACATTTCACTGCCCTCTAAAAAGAATTTGGGTGAAAAGCATGTGACTGAAGCAGATTTCGAAATTGAAAAATACACTTACAAGGAAATGTATGAGATTATTCTTCGATTATCATATATTTTGGCACATGAATATCATATTCAACCAGATGATGTAATTGGTATGGGTATGCACAATAAGCCTATATTCATATTCTATTGGCTTGCTTTGTGGAACATTGGTGCTAAGCCAGCTTTTTTGAATTATAACGTGAATTCAAACCCTTTAGTACATTGTATCAAAGTCTCAGAGATAAGCCAGGTATTTATTGATGAAGATACCAAACAAAAGATTTACTTTGATGAAAAAGGTGCAAAGACATCTACCCTCGAAATGATTGAGAGTCAATTACCCTCTGTGAAATTGCATTTCCTCGTAGAAAATGAGATTAAAGATAAAATAAAAAATACTAGTTCCCCGAAATACAGAATGGATAACAAATTAAGAAACATCAGTGATAAATCATGGTCAGCTGGTGCCTACATATTTACCTCGGGTACCACCGGTTTGCCTAAGGCTGCAATTATGAGCTGGAGAAAGATATCATTGGGAACTCCAATTTACAGTAAAATTGTCAGAATAAAGAACGATTCAACAGTGTTCACAGCAATGCCTTTATACCATTCCACAGCATCCACTTTAGGTGCTTTACCGACTTTCGGAGCAGGTGCATGTTTAGCAATCACAGATAAATTTTCAGTAAGCAATTACTGGTACCAAATTAAGTTAACAGGCGCAACACATATGCAGTACGTTGGTGAGATCTGTAGATATTTATTAAATAAGTCACCTAATCCTCAAGTGGAGCAGGATCATAAACCTCTTATTGCCTATGGAAATGGATTGAGAAAAGATATCTGGATGACTTTTAAGAATAGATTTAATGTCTATGCGGTAGGAGAGTTTTTTGCCTCAACGGAATCACCAATTGCTACGACGAGTTTCCAAAGAGGATCATTTGGTATTGGAGCATGTAGAAATTATGGTACCATCATAAACTTTATTTTATCTTTCCAACAAAGATTGGTGAAAATGGATTCTGATAATCCAGACGAGCTTTACAGAGACCCCAAACTGAATCTTTGTTCTCAGCCTAAAATCCACGAGCCTGGTCAATTATTGTTTAGAATCGTCAACGCTAAGAAATTTTATAAAGATTTCCAAGGATATAAGAATGACCACGCTTCAACTAATCAAAAAATTGTTCATGATGTTTTCAAAAAAGGTGACTGTTGGATGAAGACAGGTGATTTGCTTGTTAAAGATGAATATGGACTTTATTATTTTGTTGATAGACTAGGTGATACCTATAGATGGAAATCCGAAAATGTTTCTACAAATGAAGTCGAAATACAATTGAATATGATGAATATTTTCGAGAATTCTATAGTTATTGGCTATAAAATCGATAATTATGAAGGAAGATCAGGATATGCGATTTTAAAACCTACAAACGAGGTTTTGAAAGATTTGGATGTACATGATGGCATTATTTTATATTCAGATCAATTGAGAGTTTTACTAGACAAAATTTCAACTTACTGTTTACAAAATCTTGCTAAGTATTCTATTCCAATTTTTTTGAAATTTGTGGTCAATTATAAGACGACAGATACTTTCAAAATTATTAAAAATTACTATAAAAATGAAAAATTCTTCGAAAATCCCGCAAATGTTAATGGTGGTAGAGATAATGAATTAATTTTCTATTTTACTGGAAAAACCTATGAAATTTTAACAGCTAGTGCATGGCAGAAGATCTGTGATGGTGAGATCAAATTATGAGCTAAAATGAATTTTCTCTTGCAATTTAATATTATAAATGAGAAGAATGTTAGCTCACAGGTAATTATATACGGTATCTGATTGTATTTCATTTTTTATTCAATTTGAACCATTTAGGAACTTTTTTTTCGTTAGTTGAAAAATTCTCTGTTTGTAAATTTCTAGAATAGTGTTGTTTCTCTACCTCAGATTTCGAGATTTTATCACTCCCTTGTTGTGGAGCACCGCTTTCGCTCTCTGTGTCAAGTGTCTCGTCGATCAAATTTTTAATAGGTTGAGCAGAGTCTAAGTTTTTCACAAATGGGCCTTTACTCAGAGAATCGATTTTATAATTGAAATTGTCCTTCGATATAATATTATCAAGTTTAATTATTTCAAATTGAAAACTCATTTGGTCATAAATTGTTAACTCCCTTTGTAAAATTTCACCATTGTACATTATGTCCCTATAGTAAATGCTTTGTGGAATTGAAGAAGAATTAGAAGAGGATAATTTACCTTTTTTTAAGCTGTGAGAACTGAAACGGGGAATTATTAAATTGTATTTCAAACTATTCGAGATCAATAGGTCATTATTCAAAAAATCAATTAAGTTTTTGACCAAAGTAGTTTGATTATTGCTTTGTGAGATAGGTAATTTGACATTGGTTATAGTTAGATCAGGAAATTTGATTCGCATGTTAACTTCATTTTTCAGGTTATTCTGATTGGATGAACTTGAACTTTGGACTCTGGTTCTCTTCTCTTTTTCCTTTCTAAGCTTATTGGTTACGTAATCTGTTTTCAGGTTAGCTTGATTTTTCAAAATTTGCTGATACTTTTTTAGATCATCTATACTTGGCCCCCTCTCTTCTTCAAGAGTATTCGCACGTTTCGAAGCAAGAGGGTCAATAGTTTGCGGATTTGGTTTGAATATTTCAACAGTGGGTTCCTTTTTCACTAATGGTTCAATCTTGGTGCTAACTTCCTTAGGCTTTTCTTGCACATCATTCTTGAGGCTGTCATTAGCGATTGGCTGAGGCTTTTCAGTACAGGCAGATACTTGATCCTGCTTGCATTGAATTCTTAGGAGTAAACCACCAGAATTTACTCCAAGATCATTTAATGACTTCTGCATATCATTCATGACGCTTCGTTCCAACATGAAAACATTGGTATAGCTCAATTCATAACCGATTTCTTCAGCTAGCAAATCTTGGAAATAGTTTACTATGCTTTCAATAGAGGATTTGTTCACGAATCTGTTAACTAATGGAACATCTTGCAATTTAGAGCGTACTTCAGGATTCAATCCTGATAAATCTGCCTTCACGTTAACCAAGGGCATTTTCAGAATTTACAATTTGTGTTTACTTAATCAGTACAAAGGCAAAATGATCTTTAGTTTTAGAAATTATATTGGTCCTTTACTTGGAGGTGTTCAGCACTTTGTCTTTCACTTATAAACTTGTTCTAGAATCTGTATCTTATCCAGTACAAACATTTGATATTTTTTGCGCGCACTACTTCAATATTGTTTTTTCTTTTAGAAAAAGACCCCGGAGTTCGATATATGGTTAATTCGAGAAAACACATACAAAATGACTCAAATCTGGCGGGTGAAAAAAAATTGTTTGGTAAACTGAAATATTTTTCTCTTCTCTATGCTATATATAAACCTAGACAAATCTTTTGCTCAAATATTTTGATCCAATCTTCTTGACAGCAAAGACTTCAGCTTTGATATTGAGCTGCAGACTGAAACAAGCCTTCTATTCACAAATAGAGTTTATTCCCATACGTTCGAAGAGAGAATCTGGATCAAATTGACATTCAGTGTCCACTATCGAAAAGAAAATTGGATTTTACAAATGTTCAGAGGAACCTTGAATAGAGCATTCTGCGGAAAGTCGAGTTTACAGAATGGACTCACAGCATTAGGCTCTTCCACTAGAGTTGCTAATGTTTCCAGAAGTTTGGGGTACTCAAAGGCTAGATTTGCATCTACTTTGGCGTTTCTTGAAACAGACGAAGAAGGTCAGCTTAGCGCAGCCTCCTTATCAGCCATCACAGCAGCTGGAGCACTTAATCAACCAATAACGACTATCCTTGTCAACGGAAAAGATAAGGATTCAGTTACCTCTCAAATCAGCAAAGTTCCAAATGTAGAAAAGATTATATTATCCAACAGCGAAGAATATAAGCTTCCAGAGAACTTAGTACCATTATTTAAGAAAGTTTTGTCTGAGTCTGAAGATTTCACTCATTTCTTGGTACCAAGTTCTTTCATGGGAAAGAGTGCTTTGCCAAGATTGGCCAGTCAGTTGAACCTTCAGCCAATATCTGATATTCATGCGATCAATTCGGCTAAGCAGTTCAAGAGATTTGTGTACGCAGGAAATTTGATCGAAACGATTGAATCAAGCGATAAATTGATTTTGGGATCTGTCAGAGCTTCTTCTTTTGAGCCATTCAATTTAGCTACTGCAGAATCTGCAAATACCGAGGTGCAAGAGGTTGAATATGTGAAACATGAAGCTCCGTTAGATGTTAAATTTGTCAAAGAAAACTTGGCAGCTACTGATAACAGACCAGATTTGCTGAGTGCCAAAATTGTTGTCTCTGGAGGTAAAGCTTTTGGTTCCAAGGAAAATTTCGATGCGCTTTTGAATCCATTAGCAGACAGTTTAGGTGCAGCAATCGGAGCTTCCAGAGCTGCTGTTGACGCGGGATACGTTGACAACTCGTTGCAAGTTGGTCAAACCGGAAAGATCATTGCTCCTGAGTTGTATATTGCGATTGGTATCAGTGGTGCAATCCAGCACTTGGCAGGTATGAAGGACTCTAAGGTTATTGTAGCTATCAACAAAGACAGCGAGGCTCCTATTTTCAACGTTGCTGATTTAGGACTAGTCGGGGACTTGGACTCAATTCTTCCAGAGCTCACCAAGGCCATCAATGAAAGCAAGTGAGTGTTGCATTGAAAGAAGGCATCAAAAGTAGATGAAAATACGGTTTCTTCCCGCTGTTTTGATGAAGATCTCACACTGGTTCTCTGATGACTGGTGTATATTCTTTTTTTTTTTCTTTAAAACACTATAATAAATATATGAAATCTACACTGTGTTAGGTCTTTATTGGCATCGCGTGCTTCGATCCAGAAATACACTCGGAACTCCAAAGATTCCAGGGCAAGTTTCTCAGAATCAACAGTAGAAACTCGGGGGGGGGAGGAACTAAAAAAAGTGTATATGTAGAACAGAAACTCCACACAATGATTTAGACAGATTGTACTGGTTTAAAAATTGACAGGACCGATAATGGGTTAATATTGTCTAGCCTAGTATTAGCAGGCCCACCGATACTTCCCGAGGTACTATCAAGAGCGCTTTGATTGATTTCTTACATGATGGCCGGCAAGCCGCGCATTGGGCATCTTTATTTTGCAAAATACAGTCATGCGTTGGGGTTGGACAAAAATTTTTTTTTTTCTTCTGTTGAAAGACCTGATTGTGAGCACCGATGGGAAAGCCTGCTAGTATATATAATTAGTCAAATTCGCCGCTGAGAAGAGCTAGTCATTCTTTATTGTGAAAGGATACTCAAGTAATACTTGATTCAAACGTCAGATTGGTTCTTAATATCTGTATATCAGAAGATCATACCAGATAATATTCAAAGAAAATAACCTAATAAAAACCAAAATAATACTCGGATAATATTCGAGTAAGTAATCAAAACAAATCAGATAAATTTTTGCATTTGCTGCTCAGTTGAAAAAGTTAAGGATGTCTTGTTTCACAGACTTTGTCTTGATTGTGCTTGCGTTGTTCGTCCCCCCATTACCAGTGATGATCCGCAGAGGTATCTGCTCCGCTGACACTGTGATCAATATTGCGCTTTGCTGCTTGGGTATATTGCCAGGAGTCATCCATGCATGGTACATCATCGCAAATTATCCTAGAGATGTTGTCTACGACGAGGAAGCCACAATCTACTATGTGCCTGTTTCTCATCAGCCTCAAGCCCTGCTGAATTCTAAAAAATCAAAGAAAAGCAAAAAGAAGCAGAGACTTCTCGCAGAGTCTTCTGGACAAAATGGTCAAAACTACAGCTCAATGCAGCTGGAAAGCCACCTCAATGGCTCCTCTGATCATCCTTCCAGTAGCATGGATGCACATAATTCCAGCGCAGAGGAGAACCACAATGGCCCTCCTCCAGCCTACTCCGAGCTTGAAAATATAAACAGTAGTGCTCTCAAGGCCACAGACAACAAACAAACTATGTAGAAAACTTTTGGAAGTTAAAAATCCATTTCTGTTTTCGACATTCCCCCTTTTTTTTTCTTTTTTCTCTCTCTTTGCTTGAGTATTGCGGTCACCTTTAATTTTTGATCTGATCTCTTTTATAGTTTTCAATTTGCAGTTCTACATTCTGATTTTGAATATCTATGATCTGGTGGGTTCTTTTTATTGAAAACTTGTATTTTTTTTTGTTTTTTTAGTTTCTCATTTTTTTTAATTATTTATAATATTTACCAGTAGTATATATAACTCCTTAATTTACTACTATATCATCTCTCATTACTGTTTTTTACTCAGAAAATCCTAAAATTACCATAAAGTTTCATTGATGACCAATGGCTCCAAGGAGTTGTACGGTTAGCCAAACTTAATATTTCATTCTCTGCTGCACGTGCAGAGTGTATGACCACCTAAATCTGATGCGTTTCTTCAAAAGAAAAAGAGAATATCATGATAATAATCATCAGTCCAATAACAACAATATCTCATGATCTCTTGAACCCCCACCCAAATACTCAAATTTGAATTCATATATATATATATATAGATAGATATATGAGTGTATATTTGATACACTTTTGATTTAAATTTTTGAAGTGTTTGTTTATTCACTCGACTTGTAAAATTTAACTCTTATTCATTCACCTGTTTTTATACTGTCTGTTTTGAACCCACTTAACTTAGTTGAATCAAGATCAATGGGATTGGAAACAATATTCATTGCGAGAGTATGTATTGCTGGTTTACTGCAGTGTCCTTTTTCCTCCATAGATATGCACTGCACTGATTTTTCTACTAAACAAGTTTCAGTTCCTATGTTACGATTATTCAAAATACTAACGTTTTTTTTAAAAAGCACGGTTATAGATCAAATTGGATTGATGGCGCAATTTTGAATCCTCCAACAGGAATCGACAGTGACCATATCTTAGCTAGCCATGGTGAAGAACAAGCGGAAGAACTAGCAAAATATATCCAAGATGAACCAGATAAGCCTGAATTGATTTTTTCTTCCCCATTTTATAGATGTATTCAAACATCTTTACCAATATCAAAAGCGTTGCATACTTCAATAAATGTCGAGAATGGTGTAGGAGAATGGTATAGACCTGATAGAGATGTGATCCCACAACCTGCTTCTTTGTCATTATTGAATACCTTTTTTAAGGAATACTTGAATCAAAATTGGAAATCTATATTAACTCCTTCAGCAAATGGTGAATCAGAACATGATATTTTCGAAAGATGCAGAAGGTTTTGGCCTTTATTCTTTAAGAAGGTCGAGGAAGTTTACCCAGATGCTAAGTCTTTGATCATAGTATGCCATGCTGCAAGCAAGATTGCTTTAGGAATGTCTTTGATGGGGTTCAATTCTGTTAGAGATGAAATTAACTTTGTTGATGAAACAAATTTAGATAAAAAGGTCACGAAATACTTGAAAGCAGGTACTTGTTCTTTGGACAAATATTCTTTCCAAGGTAATGGTGAAAAATCGTGGAAATTGTTGTACAATGGAAAAACAGATTTTCTCTCGAAAGGCGAAGAAATGAATTGGCACTTTAGTAAGTATTTTGTTCAATGTTTCAGTTATTTAGTCATTAGATTTCCCTTCTTTTCTATGAATAATTAGTTTACTAACAATATTTTTAGTTGATAAGGTTGAAGCTGGCTCAGCAGAAGATATCAAGCAAAGAAAGCTCCTAGCTGCTCAAAAAAAGGCAGATGATGAATACGAGGTATGTAGTAAAAAATAAGTTTGTTTGTTTCATATCTTTATATTTCTTTTTACTAGCTGTAATAATATTTCTCAATTATTATTATAGGTTCACAGTCTTGTTATTTTTCTTTCTTATTGAAAAATCTTGTTCAGTTCATTAACATATTTTGTAGGAGTTTTTTGTATCAATGACATTTCCAAACATTCAAATTAAAAAGGATGGCACGATCGAGAAACATGTTAATACTGATGATGATTCAAGAAAAAAAGGTAACTCTTATGCTCGTGGTCATGATGCTAACAGAACAACATACTCAAGAAATGTATACTCAACACACAGTACAAAAACAACAATATCAGATATTGATGATTTTTCCGCGACTTCAATGTTGAATAGAGATGCCAAAATGAGAATCTATGGAATAACGAGTGAAAATCCATGGATCTCAATTTCAGACGATTTATCATTTTCAGGCGAATGGAAAGAATTGATAGGTACAGAATTGATAATTGATAATGATGGAAACTGCTCAGGAAAAATCAAGTATCATTTAGATTTACAGCATGGTATTCTTTCAGAAAATGAACAAAAATCAGAAGGCCCTAAGATCCAGAAGTTACGAAGAGGAGAAGCATTGTATGAGAAAGCACTTCTTCTAGCTACAGAGTATGAACTAGATAAAAAAAAAAAAGAAAAAAACTAAATATTTATTTAAATAAATATGTCTAAAGTAGTTCAATTATGAATATGTCTTCAAAAAAAATTTATCTATTTTATTAAGAGTTGAATTGAGATCCCTTCGAATACTACTACCATTGTTTTTCAGATTTAAATTATTAAACCACCATCACTTGTATTTTCAGCATCCGAACTATCATCCAGATCAATATCAACAGTTTCATTAGCTGGATTACTAATATTATTTATTAAGTTGGAAGGCCTATAGCTTCCGTTGCTATGATTGCTATTGTTTGTTTCACTTTGATGATTGCTGTCGGAACGGCGGTCACTTGGCATTCCAAACGAATTATTTACATTGGTCCAGCCATTTGTATTGAGATCATATCCAGTATTCCAAAAATTTAAGCTCGCCGTACTAGAATTATTAAAACTATTATGCTGGGAGAGTAATCCATGTAGGTTATTATGATTAACATTATTTGTGTTCAAAAAACTATTATTTCTTGAAACATTAACCAAATTTGACCAATTCTGCAAGTTGGTATCACTATTATTACTGCTATTATTCATGCCAGTGTAATTAGATGCCATTGAGATTAAGGACGCAGTTGATGAGTTATTTGACAAAAGAATTGGACTTGCAATACTGATGTTGTTTTGTGCTGCCAATTTGTTCAAATTAGGGAAATTGTTTGTATTAAAAATTTTGGCCAAGTTATATGTTTTAAGCTCAATCAAATTGTTTGACAAATTCAAGCTTTCAATTTGATCATTTATAGGTTTATTATCACTATGATCAGCATTTTCAATTCCAGAAATTTTATTGTTCGACAAATTCACAGCTTTCAAGTTTTTATTGTTATGCAAAATTTGTAAATCAAACGTCTTCAAAGAGTTGCTTGACAAATCCAAAATATGTAAATCGGAGAAACCAGTTAAATTTTGTAAGGCTGTCAAGTAGTTATTGGACAAATTCAAATTGGAAAGTTTACTGTTATTTGAACAATTCAAGTTCTCGAATTGAATTAATGAATTATTTGCCATATTTAACAGTTTCAACGAATTCAAATTTTGAAAAAATTCAAGCTTGTTTATATTGTTGTTCGATAATTCTAATATTATGATTCCAAAATTCTGAGATAAGTTTGGTATTCTAATGAGCTTGTTATGTGATAATAATAGTTTTTGCAAACTTGGAAAATCAATAACACGTACACTCGTCAATTTATTACTATTCAAATTCAAAATTTTTAACTTTGAGCTGTTACATTCAAAACTATTGAGTTTGTTATTTTGCAAATAAAGCTCCACTAAGTTCAAATCTGATTTGAAATCAACTAAATCATTGTTGGAGAGGTTTAATATCTTCAAATGTGTGAATTGTTCTAAAAATGAAATTTCAGACACGCTATTGTTCGATAAATCCAAATTCAACAAATTTGCTTGATTTGGATAATAGTCAATCAGCTTCAAATAATTACCTGACACCTTTAATTCAATCAAATTGTTTGTAAGATGCAAAGCTATTAAATTATTAGTACAAATTTTTAAGATTTTTAGATTTGTCAAATTATCCAACTTATTGGTGACATTGGAAAGTTTATTGCTGTTCAAATTCAAAATTTTCAATGAACTTAGATTTTCCAAATTATTTAGCATATTCACGTAATTATTTTTTATATTTAAAATTTTAAGCTTTGGTAGATCCAACAAAATCATTGGCATTTTTTTGAATCTATTATTCGCCAAATTTAGTACTTCCAAATCAACAAATGTATTATTGTTACTAAATGATTCAAACTTTGTTATTGAATTACCTGATAAGTCCAATATATTTAAGTTTTTGAAAGACAAGTTTTGGATCGATGATAAACTATTATTGCTGCAATTCATACTTTTCAATTTCAGTAATTCCATGATTTCTTCAAAATTTGACAACTTGTTTTTGGATAAATTCAAATGAATAAGTTTAGGAAAATTTGAATCGTTAACGTTCTTAACAGATTCTATATGGTTGTTTGACAAATTCAAAAATTTCAAGTTTTGAAAATCCTTAAACTGATTTCCATCTAGTTCTTTCATTTTGTAACATTTGAGATTTAAATACTGCAAATTTCTTGAATTGAAATTATTATCTTTGAATAGTTCATAGATTGCCATATCATGGATGCTAAGCTTGATGAAAAGTTTGCTGACATTCATTTTATTAGCCAAAATATTATTTTCGTTACTTAAATTGACTTTCAATGTCTGAACTCTATTAACACTATCGAAAAACGAAAGGTTCTGATAAGGACAGTTCACTTCTAGCTTGTAAAATGTTGAAGAATGACTTTCGGTATTAGTAAGAAACAATTCACTGAGAGTTGATTCGATATTTGATGATACTTTTTTATGGCAATTGGTATGAACTAATTCAGCGGGTTTAAGGTTGAACTGACAGTTAATCGAGAGATTCACCACATATTGCCTATATTCGATTAACTGTGGTAACAACTTAATAGGAACAACACAAAGTAAGCCTTCACTAAAAGTTTTGTCACCATAATACTCGTCATTCAATATTTCTTCTCTGATTCCATATTTCTTTTTTATGTTGTTCTCGTAGGCTTCGGTGACACCCAATTTGGGCTCACTTTTTTGGAACGTGTCAATGATGTGAAAGCCCAAAAAATTGACATTCAGATATTTGTCAAGTACAGGGTCATCTTCGTCAGCCCAATCCTCTGAGGTCACTAAATATACAGATTTAAAATATATTGAGCGTACAAGGCCTCTAATATTCTCATTTTCCACAGCCGAGTACGTCCTTATTAAATCCTTTATATTCAACTTTCGCAAAATGCTCAAAATGACTTCATTTGGCAAACAAATTGTATTGTTATTCATTTTCCTTGCCCTATATTTGGTTCTATTGTCCTGCTTTATCTATGTCTTTTGGGAAACTTATAATAGAATTCCCCAGTATTTTTTCTTTTTAGTTTTTCCAAAACTTTCCCTGAAAAGGCAGTCTGCAAATATCCTTTTGTGATCTAGACACTAGTTACTATCCAGCTTGAATCTCACACCGATCCTCTTCCTTCGAGGAAAAATAGTTGAGGTCTATTCAGAGAAAATCTAAAAATATTTATGGCAAAATGGATTTGGGAAACGGATCTTCAATTAAATTTCAAATGCAAGTTCTATGTTAATGTAGAAATTTACTCGTTTTTTGTGAATTTCTTTAAGTTGATTTTCTTTGTCTTTCTTTTTTTTTTCTTATGTTTTTATGCAGAAATAAGAATTAATATCTGCAATAGAGAACATAAGCTAATGTCAATTACATCATACTGAACTCCGTACTCACGAGTTTTTGAAATCGGCACCAGCTTTTTTTTCTTTTTTCTTATCAGGGCTAATAATAAAAACTTTATTGAGAATTAATCCGAAAACCTACTACGCTACGAAAAATAGATAGTGAAAAACTATACATTAAATACAAACACAAATACTTTCTGATCCCAAATGAACAGATTCTTGACCAATAAATGGATTTTAGTTGCAAAAATATATGCTAGCACTTGAAGCTTTGTATATAATTACAGCAAAACCGTAATTCTTCCAACTAGAAAATCGTATCTCTTTCAAATATGAAAACCGTATCTCTTTCAAATATGAAATACCTGCATACATAGGATGCCAGCTGTATCAAAACGTAGAGAAGATCAAATATATTCGGGGAAATGTACATAATTGATTCGAAAGAAAAACTATATATCTATAGTTATACAAATAAAGAACGAATTATTATAGAAATCAAGACTTCCTACCATGATCACCACGATTCTTACGATTACTTCTGCCCCGGCCTCTGCCTCTTCCCCTTCCTCGTCCTCTGCCTCTTCCTCTACTTTTACCTCTTCCTCTTTCTCGACCAGTTTCTTCACTTTTAAATGACCTCGAAACTTCCGTATTTTGCTCTTCATTAGATTTCTCCATCGACTTGCTTTTATCAAACACGTCAAAATGGCTATCTTGCTGCATGTCTTCTAAGGCTTCCTTCACCACCTCGCGCGTTTTTGCACTTGCTTTGACTTTACCATGGGCGATATCTTCAATCAATTGATTTTCTCTTTCTTCCTCTTCTTTACTACTTCCAATTCTTCTACCACTTCTTGTTATCATTCCTATGTGGGTATTATCTTCTTTCGGAATTTTAGCCGAAATTTCCGTTTCGTCTTCCTCTGATTCCAATTTGCGCTTTTTTCCTAAATTTTCAACGAGGTTATTATCCACTTCAGCCTTTCTAGTCTGTGATCTAGTTCGATATTTTTTTTCAGGAGAACGAGGCTCCTCATTTTCTTCCACTTCGACCTGAAATTTCTCCTTATTCATGTCGCCCTCTAAAGAACTTTTTGGAGTCCGCACATCATCACTTTCTTTCAGAATAATTATCTCAGATTCTTTCATATTCTCATCATTTCGGACTCCAGTGTTAGGTATTATGTTGCTCTCTAATGCATTGCTTTTGGAAACTGTCGCGTCGCTTGTCTGGAACTCATCACTTGCTGCATTACCAGCGCTATCAATTTTCAGTTCTGCATGTTGATCATGAGCTAAATCAGCTTTCTCAGAATTAAAAACATTTCCTGTGGCTTCAGAAACCGTATTAGAATCTTCTTTAATAACATCTTCTGATTGCACACTCACTTCTTTATCTTGTGCATATTCGTTCTGTTTCTGAGAATTCTCGTTAGAGATATCCCTTGAATTATCAATATTACCTTCATCGTTACGAATGCGATCACCATCAGAGTCTACTTTTTGCTCAAGCATAATATTAGCTTCTGATTGATCGTAATGGGATGTTTCAACAGGAATAAATAAGTTTTTCTCGGACTCCTTTTCATCATAATCTACTTCAACGTGCACAACGTCTGAATGTGATGGTCTATCAATTATGTCAATTGAAACAGCTGAATTACAAGGTTCAGATAAATTTTCTTCAAAATCGGAAACACCCAGTATAGTTTTTCCATCGAGAGTTTCATGGGCTTCTTCATTATTTTCCTTTAATTTACCAAATTTTGCTTCTTCAGAATCGTTCGAAATACTAATAAAATCGCTTTTGTCTCTACTGCAACCATTTTCTGGGTTTTTAATCGATTTTTCAAACGTATCCTGCTTGATTTGTGGTACTTTTGATGAATCATTCGTTGAAAGATCCCAGCAAAAGTTATCTCCTATTTTTTCTATGCTATCATTGTTCTGAGGCTTCAACCATCCAAAAAACTTTCCAATTTTTGAAGAAAAGTTAGTAGAAAGCAGCCCATCATTTGATCCTGTATTGATAGCCATCCCGGTATTCTTCGATGAATCAATTTTATCCGCTTGTTGAGCATTATTACTAAAAATAATATTACCTTTTGATACGTTCTTATCATAGTCGGGAGAGAGAGCTATGTTCAAATTTCCAGATCCAATTTTATCACTTGTTTTAATGAATTTATTGCCGTCCTCAAAGGTTGTATTCTGCTTCTTAGCAGATGGTACCCGCTCCAGTTTTTGGCTATTGTCTAAATAATCTATATCCAGAATTGAACTTGTATTTTCATTAGTATTCTCGTTATTAAAGATATGCTTTTCCAGCGCACTTATAGAAATTATAGGTTCTGTCTGATTATGCTCAGATTTTTCTTCTGTTTCCAGTGATTTGATTTTGAATGTACAATTTTCGTCATGATCAGCATTAGATACATATTTCATTTTGGAACTTGAGTCAAAATGTTTTTCTTCGGTACTCCCGGTGTCAGCTGTTTCAGTATTTTCGAACACTAAATCATTGATGTCGTTTAATTGACCTGAATTATCAAAAACTTTGGCTATCCAAGAATACTTCTTGTAATGGTTATTAGGTTTTGAATAATCATCAACCATTGGTTTTTTTTCATCATTTTCGATAGCTCTCAACACATCAGTCAAGGTGCCATTGAGATTTTCGAATCCTTTTTTTTTTTCTTTTGAAGCTTCAAAATCAGATTTGAAATTTAAGCCATCATAAACTCCATTTCTTTTGGCTTCCAAGCTAGTATCCAAGGAAAAGTTTTTAGATTCTTTGGAACTTGCTAGATTATCCAACTCGCTGAATTTCACATCATGTGATTTGATTTCTGGATTATCATTAATCACATTATCATCAGCATTATGTGTCAAATCATTGTCATCAATTGTATTTTCTAGACTCTTTGGAGGTTCATCGAGATTTTCCAAAGGAGACAGTCCACTATACTGCAAGTCAGAAGATTTTAAGGAAACATTAACCTCAATAATATCATCGGTTGCTCCTACCTTGTTTTTCAAAAAGCTAAAGGCATTAACGAATGTTTTCAACTTTTTAGTAATTAAACTGTCGTTTGTCTCCGCGTCAATTTCCTCTAAAAGTCGTTTCCTGGTCTTAAGCTTTTCAAAATCTTCACTATCAACTATTAATGGGGTATGAGTTGAGACTGAGTCGCTAAAAATATCATCAAACTCTTCTATTATAGGGGTTGTAACTGAACTTTGATTTAATTCTTCAACCGTGCCACTGAATATTTTAAGAGCAATTTTTGGTGTGTCTTCTTCAGAAATTGTAACGTCTTGTTTGAAAACAGCTTTCGAAGCTGTACTTTCCTTCTCAATTTCCTCAATTTCCTCAACTTGAATTCCACTGATAAATTCAACATTTTCCATTTCTGAAAGTGGTTCTTCAATGATAGGAGATCCAGCAATACTCTCATTTAAAATCTCGATACGTGAATTATAATCTGGAGTATTGCTGCCAAGTTGAAACTCATGAATTTCTTCAGATCTGAAGTTATTTTGGTCATTTAGGCTACTCGTAAACTCATTATCAGAATCATTATGGCTGTAATCAAAGACGTCTTCATCACAAGACTTAAAAGAACAGCTTTGGTCATTAATACTTATGGATTCTTCCATTTCAACCCTGGTAACTCTTGAAGTCTTATTCAGATCATCAACTGCGATATCTGAATTTGTTCCCACCAGGCCTTGAGTTTGTTCTCGTTCGAGTTTATTTTGAGTTAAACCATTCTCTAACAGGTGCGGATCTACTTTACTCAGATCTGGCCCAAAATTTGTATAAATTGTGGCATTATCGACTGATTCCACACACTGATTATTGCCATTATTTATATGAGTATCACCATCAGCATACTGCAGACCAGAATTTAATTTTTTCAAGTCTTCTCCTTCCAGGCTTTTCAAGTTTCTTGGACATAATAAAATAGATTCATGCTCATCTGGCGAAACTTCAATCACATCATCAAGCTTTTCAAGCTCAATATCGTCCGTTTTATTCTGAGCCTCCTCCAAATTATTTGTTCCAACAGTATTATTTGTACCTTCTGCTGATAAGGTTGAAGTACTTAAAATGTTGGCGACAGATGTCATATCTGAAGCTGACAGAATAAGATTTACGTTTTTTGGATGCTCAGAATTCAAGAGTTCATTGTCACTTGTACATAATTCTTGTTTTTCCCAGGAGGTTTCCCTATTTTGTGTCTGAAAAGTATCTTCACTAATTTCATTGAATGTAATATCATCTTCACCGTTTGATTTGAAGTTATTTCCAGATACGACAGTCAAAGATGGATGTTTCGCATCGCTAATTTTATCCTTAGAAAGATTCACTTCCTTATTAATGGGTCTTGATTGACTAATATCTGGATCACATTTCAACTCGTTTTGAGCATCATCGGGCATTATTACATGAGAAATATGGACAGGTATTTCTGCCATCTGATCAGGTAAACATAATGGAGCAATTTCGATATCCTCACCTGCCTCAATCCCACCCGATGGAAAAATTTCTTCAGTTTGGAAAAGCAAAGGATCAATTTCCATTTTTTCTTCCATTTGCTTTTCAATATTTTCTTGAGAACCAGAGATTTTTAAATCGTTTTTCTCAAAAATTTCAGGTTGATTGCAGAGATTATACCCCTCTTCTAGAATATGCGAGCTTTCTATTTCATTAGCATCAGAATCAATAATCAAATTATTTTGTTCATCTCGTTTAATATTTTCATCTGTTTTTTGACTTGCTTCAATACTTTCATAGTCAAGTTCATTTTCACAAGAAGCTGGCTTGACTTGAAACGAATTTTCTGTTTCGTCTACATCATTTCCACTTGTAGGTGCCCTGGAAAAAGAGTCACTAAATTCAAAAGGGTCTATAGAACCAAATACTCCCGATATTATTGGCTTTAGCGGCAGCTTATCCCTTAACTCTGTAATAGTCTTCTTTTCAGATAAGTCATTGATATTAGGTTTATAATTGAGTTCCTTTGTAAAATCTACTTCTTCTGCAATATCTTCAGCTTCATCAATCCAATGATCATTTGAAATTACAGCTTTTGCAAGGGCAATATGATCTATAGTATTAGTTAAGTGTTCATCATTTTTGAATTCATTCTGGTCGAATTGATCAAGTAATATATCATGTGCTGTATGATACTGTTCACCGACAAGCTCATCAATCAGATTTTCGCTCTTAACTTCATTTAAATATGTGTTCTTAGTGTCTTCCACATCAATATTCGCGGTATTGGCAGGCGTTTCCTGATGTCCGTTTCTTTCACTTCCAGCAATTATATATGCTTTCTCACACTCAACATCAGTTGGATGTTCTTCATGATCATCTGAAGCATCACTTGATTTTTCAAGATCATTTGCTTCCTCATCATACGGTGATTGATTACCAGTGGTTGCTGCTTTTTCATAACTGTTTTGAGTATCTAGTGTATCTGGATTATTTGAATTCTGGAAACTTTTCATTAAATTATCACTCAAGCGTATGCCACTATAATCCTGAGATTCTTCCAGAGAATATTCATCATCCATGCTACTTTTTGATTCACTATCGGAATGCAGCTTGTCTTCCATATCTATATTCTCATCTTTTTCCCTCTCTATTTCAGAATTATCATTATTTGTATCCAGCTCTGACTTGTCTTCAAGATCACTGTTTTCGAAATCAATTGTATCATTATTTTCTTCATCAGAAGAAAGGAGAATCACTTCACAAGAATCTGATAGTGGACTTGAGTTCGTGTCTTTAACTGATTCATCAAAATTTGGTCGTCTTTTTGGATCAACTTTCATGTATTGATGATATTTATCATAATTGAACTCTTTACCAGAATTATCCTGAATCATTGCCAGAACTTTCTGATCATCATTGCCTTCACTAACACTGGAATACTCGTTTTCGATTCCATTCCTCAGATCTTGCTCGTCGGTTGAAAGTTCTTCACTGATGTTTGCTCCTTCTTGCTCATCACTTTCAGTATGGTCTGGTTCTTCATAATAGTTTTCACCTTGAAGAGATGAAATTGAAATACTATTAATAGATTCAGCATCATTTTCTATTGGAGAATCATCTGATATATTAGAAATTTCGTCCCTATTTGTTTCACCTATGT
Source organism: Saccharomycopsis fermentans (assembly GCA_002564245.1). NCBI lineage: Eukaryota > Fungi > Ascomycota > Saccharomycetes > Ascoideales > Saccharomycopsidaceae > Saccharomycopsis > Saccharomycopsis fermentans. Next base: position 206,785 of record JNFW01000008.1, on the reverse strand, counting down.
CGCTTTTCACCAGTTCTTCTACTACCCCATTATTCAACTGAATCTTATTCTCCGTATCTGTTATATGACTCTCATCTTCGCTGGATAAATCATGTGAGCTCCTTTCTATATTATTATCCTCTTCTTTCTCCAGATTTTTTGCCTGTATACTCTGAATTGTCTCAATTCCGGTTTGGTTTTTTTGTAAAAAGCTTCCAATCTTCTTGAAATTTCGAAATTTCAAAACACTCTCTTCATGAGCATTGAATGATTTCAATTTCTTCTTCTCAAGATCTATTTCCTTTCTGAACGACGCCTCTTTTACTTTCTGCTCATGCAAGGTATCCAAAGCCCTCTTTTTCAAGTCGTTCATCCAATTGACTAAAGGCGTTTCATAGTCTCTATTATTATTCATTTTTTCTGATATCTTTTCCCCTCAATACTACTGATGAAATCCAAGTAAGCTGGAATAACTAGGCAAAACTGAAATACTGCAACAAAGGAAAGCACAGATTAATAATAAAGCTATCAGATTTGATTCTACTTATCATTCAATCTTGTAAATACTTTGGATAGAATGAGAGTCTTTCTGATTATTTACTAATGTTGAATATTTAGTTTTTTATTAGATAAATTTCCGTGCGCATAAAAAATTGAGAAGTGTAATTTTTACTACTAGGGTTTACTTCCAACTGCTCTACTGTGAATGTCTTTCTTCTAGCTAGAATTTAATCCGGCATAATTGGATCTTGAATATATTTGGAGTCAAGTTCCAAAGACTTAAGCACAAGTAGTTTATTTTACAAATACTTAATACTTTCAAAATATATTTCAACTTTTCTGCTTAATGTTCTTTGTATAATTTTATTACCCGCATAAGCATGCTTTGTTGGATATTTTTTTTTTTTTTTTTTTATTTGAATGCCTACATAATACATACATAGACTTGATATTTTTTCCCCTTTGTTTTTTACAACGTATACAAAACCAAAATAAAAAAGACAATCGAGATCTCGATTCCATCAGTAGATATCAATTTGGTGACTGACATTATACCTTGACAACAACCAGCACTATAGAACTTTAATGGATCAGCTAAATCTTAAAATCGAGAAAGTGAAGAAGGTAAAGGTATCGTTTTACGATCCTTTCACTATTTATCCTAGTGTGAAAGATGATATTGAATCAAAACTACCGTTGACAAGCTTGCATTTGAAGCTTAATGAAAATACTCCATTAAGATCTATTTCAAAATTGGACGTTGAATTTGTAGAGGAAATACCAAATTCTATAAAGCATAATCCAATTGATAAGGCTATTGATGCTCAGATGAATAATACTTCAAACGAAATTACAAATGATGATAAAGAAACCATGAACTTGATTAATTCCATCAATGATAGCTATTTAAAAATTATGCTTTTTGAATCATCTAATATGGAACACTACAAGCAAGTGGTCAGACCGTTTATCAAGGAATGGTTTAAGCAATCCGTGAACAATTGTAAGTTACCTACTGACTGGTTACTTCTCTTTTATGTTCCAAAAGGCCAAAAAGATGATCAAACAACCGCTTTTAAGTATAGTCTTTTAGATAAAATAAAGCTTGATTTTAACGAAGATGCAACACACACCGTTAACAATAATTTGAAAATTATGAAGTTGAAACATGATTATTCAAATCAAGATGAGAAAATACAGGCATATAATATCTTTTTCAATAGCTTGAAGTCTGGAATCATCAACAGTTTTGTTGGCAGAATCAAATTTTTTGAGTTGAAGATCAGTCAGTTTGTAAACCGCTTCAAAGATGATGATAATACTTTGGATGATGGAAAACCAATCTTTACTACTAATATAAATATTGGGTTATATTTCCTATTGAATGAAAATTTAGCAATTCTTTATCACGATTTGAATCTCTATGAAGATGCTTTGATAGAATATGAAAAACTCGAAGAAATATTTGCGTTTTATTTGAAAAAAGGCGACTCGAATATACAATTCAGCAGAAAGATTGGATTTGAAAATGAGATTGAAAAAAATGTCTTTTATGAGAATTTAGGGTCAACTAATGATAATTTTTACAATGTGGCTCCCAAAATTTTTGAATATTTAACAACATTTAGAAAGCCTATGTTTGATAGCTTAAGAAAGGAAATGGTCAACAACAAAATCACATATTTTGAGTTAAAGAACTATTTATTCTTGAAACAGGTTATTTTAGTTGATTTATTAATATTCAATGATAATGATGGTATATCAGCTACTCCATCCATAAACATCATTTATATAAATGACTTGTTGAAACGCTTGAAAAAATTTGTGAACCAATTATTCTTCGAAATTTTAACTTTCAATGATCCTTCTGTGAATTTATTCAAATTAATTGAATTTAATTTCACTATTGTGGAAAATTATTTATATTTTATTCAAGAATTTTTCTTCAATGAACTGAATAACAAATCCTTTGAAGTTTACTCCAATAATGAAGAATTGAATGATTGTATTGGTCAATTGAGATTGGTTCAAAGATTTTTCGTGATTCTTCTCGGGAAATATTTCGATTATCATCTTGATAATTATATTATCGATCAATTAACAGATCTTAAGATAAATAAGTATTTGAAGCTAATTCTGAAAGAAAAAGCCATAACATTTTCCAACCCTTCGTTCAAAACTATTTTTGAATCTTTCGATAGTTTTTGCAGACACTTTCGAACTTTGACAGAGCTAACAATTACAAATTATAATATTTCAGATAAACCAAGAAATGTGGATTTACTTTCACTAGATATAGCCCTACTTAATTATCAAGTGGGTAATTACAATGAAAGTTTAATGGTATTGAAGAGTTGTCCAGGATTCTACAATGAGCAAGGCTGGGAATATATTGCATTTTATTTGCTAAGAATTTTCATTAACTGCTTAGAAAAATTATTAGATAGAGGAGATAACTTTGAAAACAAAACAATGCTAGTGAAATCCCTCTTTGAATTCAGCTCTATTCTCATTGAATCTTCTAATAAATTCATTGAGGTTGATATTAATAACAATCTACACAATATTAACAAATTTTTAACCAGTAATCAAGAAATAAATAAAATTATTGATCAAATCGAATATTATAAGGGATCTATATCTATTGAGCATGAGTTAAGCAGAATCTATCATTTCAAAATCGTTCCAATTATGCAAATTAATGAAGTCAATACTTATAGTATCGAAATTGAAGTAAATAATTTCTTGCTATACAACACAGAAAAAAATAATTCTGGTTTACTATTTGATGAAATAGAATTGATTTTACAGAATATAGATGAGGAAGGCGAAACTTTGGTGTTTTCTTTGCAAAAAAATGTTGAAGAGAATTCTATGTTGCGGATTGATAAAGGCAAAAATAAGATTATCTTGAATTGTCTGCATATTATTATTGGTAAGTTTATCCCTAAAACTTTGAATTTTCACATCGGCAATATAAGGCTTAATAAAAATTTTGATGGTTCCAGCAATATGATTTTTATTTATCCAGTAATAACCAACTTGAATTTTGAGATTAAAAATCTGTTAAGCTTGAACTTGAATTTGAAAAAATTTATTTTACATGTCAATGTGGCAGATTTTGCCATAAATAATCTAAGAATAGAAATAATGCCAAATGATTCCATAGAGCTCAACAAGTCAGATGTGAAAGCAATTTACAAAAAAAGGCTTCCCCAAGAAAATGAAGAATATGATTTTGATGATTATAATTCAATTTATCCTTCTTCGACTAGAAATTTGCCAGTCAACTCAGACTTTCAAAATTTAATTTTCGACATTAATGATGCTAAGATTGAACCATATTCGTTTATTGAGATTTTCGTACCATATACTGCTTTGAGTAGCATTGCAAATGTCATCGCCTTGAGGTGTAAGGTTACTGCAGATGATAAGTACTCAATCACTTCGGATGATCTCTTAAATTCATCACTATCAATTGCCGTATCGGTACAGGACACTTTCAAATCTGATAAATTGTTTTCTAAATTTTCCATTGGTAACTCTGATCCTAAAGTTCCTGTTAGAGTATTGGATACTAGATTGCTGTCAAATGAACATTACAAAACATCTACAGGTCTCAAACCAAGACATTTGATTTCTTTCAATGAGCAGCCTATATCTCAATTTTTTAGAATTGAACCTCTGTCTGAATCACCTAGTACCTCCTCTCCTTTGTTATTGACAATTGATTACAGAAATTTGAATGAAGAGATTTTCTTGAAAATATGGAAACACTTCAAAACCAATTATTTGAAAGATAATGCTAAATACTTTCTTCTTTTCAAAAATTACCTATTCAAGTTATTTGAGTTTGATCTAAATCAATATGCATTATTTGGAAAAGTTATACTAGTAAACTTTTCAATTAATCAATTTAATGATATTTTCAAAATAATTCAATTGAAGTTTTTAGAAGATTTTCAAAAGTTTACCACCGAAATAAGTGAAACTCAAATAGAAGATATTGACTACACTTCGATAACAAGAGAGCTAACAATCGATGTTCCGGTACCACTTATTCAAATAATACATACAATTTTCTTGGAGTTCGAACAGAAGAGTCAGTATGTTGTGGGAGAGCCTATACCTGTTAATTTGAAAATATCATCTTCTTTAAACTGGAGAGGAGCTACTGAGGACAGTAATCAATCTGTGTCCATGGCATCCTTACCTAAAAAGAAAAAAGTTTTATTTGCAGATCCAAACAAAGATATTTCCTTAGAAAAGTTTCTGGTGGAACTTTCACAGAATGAAAACTGGTTGATAAGTGGTGTAAAAAAGTTTAATTTTTCAGTAGACAGTAGTCTGGGCGGTATTGTTGATCAACAGGATAGACAATTGTTTTTAATTCCTTTGAAAATCGGAAAAGTTATTCTACCTAGAGTTGACATAAAGACTATTAATAATCATTTAAATGATGAGTTTCATGTTGAATTGGATTATAAAAATAGTTCTCAAACTGTTTTGATTGTCCCTAATTTAGACAGAGTAACTTTTGCTTTCTGAATATGCATACAATTAATTTGAACATTCTATACTTGCTATTTACTATGAAAATTTTACAATATATGTGTATATATAATGAGCGTAAACTCTAAGTCAGAGAATCTATGGTTTTATTATCTTCCGAACAATTGGACAGTTTTTCTTTTTTGAAGTTTTTTGACTTTTTGTGTCCATTTTTTGTCTTGGTAATAACCTCCAGAGGACCCAGTCGATTAAAAGGAAACTTGAAGCTGTATTCTTCATCACTCTCCGTGATATATTTTACCCAGGGAAATGATGTGTACTCTAACATTGGCTCCTCAATTTTAAGATAGCTTACTTGAAGTCCAGAACATGTTAAGTCTTGTATTTTAAAATTGATCGACACCACGTTTCTGTCAATTTCGAACTGGTTTTCAAGTGAGGAAATAGCCAAACTTGGTGAGTTTAATATTGTATTTAGGTTCGTTTCGTTAACTTGACCTTGGTTGTCTAGCTCCATTAATAAAGATGGAGATACCGGGGATTCTCTTTGTAAAGTTGTATTTAATTTGGTTTCCAACTGAATAGTTTTTTTTTCCTTTTGAACTGTTTTGTATATTTGCTTCATTTTTTTAGCATTTTCCGAAATATTTTTATCTTTCTCCCTTCTGTAATAATAATTATCATCATTATCTGAATCACTATCCGAAATTTCCAAATCAATTTCATCTTTTTCTTGAATTTGATCGTCGTTCAATAATAGGATTTCGCTAGACATTTGGAACACTCTTTGTCCAGCTACAGAATTTATTTTCCAAACAATTGCTTTCTTCTCTAAATCAAGTAAAACTGTCCCCACTTTAGTTTTGAACCTTGGAACGTTATCAAAATTAATCCTATATTTCTTGAAATTGATAGGAATAGTTATCATCACATCATTAGCAACTAATCTTTTAGGAAAGGTCGTGAGTAAATCAATATCTATTAGGAGTTTTGTAACGGTTTTCACATCATTGCTAATGTCTTCATTACTTGATATATCACCAGTTTTGCCCTCAGTAATAGTATGAATAATTTTTTTTCTGAAATTTATGTTAGATACTTTTATTAATAAAGGCTTTTTCAGTTCAATCTTGTAATCCATTAATACGAAGCTTCCATCAGGAGGAATAAAATTGATTAAATTATTGGAAGTAAATTGATTTAGTTTAACCGATTGATGGAAATTTAAATTTGTGAATGATATATTTTTAAAAGAATCAAAAGTGTTCTTAGACTTGAGCAAGAATTCGTTTAAACCTAAATCTAGAATGGGCATTCCACTTAAATAACATTTTACTCGTACCTGCCCAGTAATTATTTGTTTTTTTAACACATTATTGAAATCCATTAGCACATTCACCTTTTCAACCATATCAACGAAAATTTCATTCTTCTTATAAAATATACCTTTCGGTCTCCACGATATTCCATTTGTCGAAACCCTGGAAATACTGGCATTTAACTCAGGACTTTCATTCCTATTAATCTCCATCTTAATGAATTCAGTAAGTATGTTGAAATCTGTTATCTGAACTACTCCATAATCAAACGCTTCATCAAATAGTTCATAGACCAATGGCAAATTATCTATTATCATATCCTGTATAATTACTTTTGTTCTGAAGTAACTTTTCAATATACTTTCAAATTTGTTCAAGAAAACCATATAACACATTACATTGGTCTTTTGGTAGTACCTATCATTCACTATGGTCAATATTATCAATTCGTTTGATCGCACATAAATATAATTATATCCGTTTATATGTATTATAGGTTGTAAATCACTATTTCCAGTCATTGCTGTTTTGAAATTACTTAAGATATCTTGAATTGGAGGATCACATTCTTCATTATATCGATATGTTCGCGTTATTAGTGACGAAAGTTCATGATTTAAAATTGAAATAGCGGATGCCATAATTAATTAGTAGAACCCCATTCAAAATATCATGAATATCAAAAATAAACTTCAATAACTTACAGGTAAATAGATAAAAAATGAAAATAATTAGGTTCTCTGTTATAGAAACATTGAAATCTATAACGATCTCGCATAAGTGACTTTCTGGCCTTTTAAATGGGCCATCTGTCTGCGCATTTTTTTTTTTTTTTCATGATAGTTATTTCAGTTATTGTTTGTGATTCTCATTTATAATAGAGATAATGTAGCTATTTTATCTTACTTTCGACAATAGCACTGTATCATCGCTATTGTTCTTGTTTTAAATTCTACAGGATGATAAGATTTAGATAGATGAAGATCAAAGAGCTGAGCTAAAGAAATTTTGAACTTATGGAAGAAAATAAAAATGCTATAATATATAAAAATTAACTAAAGTATAAAATAAAAATAAAATTAATGCAATGAAAATAAAATTAATAATACAAAAGGCTTAAAAATAAAAGATAAATTTTGATTCTGACCAGCAGGATTTAAATTATTTGATGGATTCGGTAAAGTAGGAGGCGTCAGAAGATTTTCTTCCTGGCTGCTCAGGTTCAATATCGCCAGTACCAGTTTCAAAATCGAAGGTTGACTCTCTTTTTGGTTTGGATGGTAAACTATCGTTCTCTGAGTTTTCAGGTTGTACTGTGCTCTCACTTTCTTTTCTTTCTTTGGTAGTTAAGAATTCGGTGGCAAAGTTATTATACTTGTTAGGGTAATTTTCATCTTTTTTGAAGCTTGGTGCTACACTATCTCCATCCGTAGATGTTCCTGTGAAAGTCAAAGGGCTGGCTTGAACAGTAGAGACATGAGGAGAATCACGAAGAGGAACAATCTCTTCTTCTTCTTCTTCTTCTTCTTCTTCTTCTTCTTGTATGGATTCAGCACGGTCTTCTGCAATCGTAGCCTTTGGAGATAATCCAGGAGATTCAGCTTGCTTAATCGATGGTGTCATGTTTTTCAAGGACGATCTCAAAGAACTGACATCTGAGCGACCACTTGTAGATGATATTGTTGAGGAGAAACTGTCAATTGATGCTCTCTTTGCCACTATTGCGCCAGCCACAGCTGCAGCTGCGCCATGTAAGGCCCTACTTTGAGAAACAGAATCAAGTTCATCAGCTGCATCAACTTCATTGGAATTTGAAAAAATAGAACCGTTTTCAACGCTTGCAAAATCGCTTTCATCGATACTATCCAAATCATCATTGTTGTCTTCGTGCATTGTAGAGACACTCATTTCATCATTAGAGTATTGCTCTTGTATTTCTTTCAATTTTTCGCTCAAAGAAGCAAAGCTACCAGTGATTGTACTTGCATTATCATCAAAAGTTTCCCTCAAATGTGATTTATCATCATCATTTCCAAGGACTTCAACAGCACCTGCACCCGCGGCAATGCCAGCAGCTCCTACAGCTGCAGCACCGTTGATTCCTGAGGATCCAGAAATTTCTCTAGACCCATTAGCCGTATCTGCGTTTTTCTCGATATCCTCAGCTGCCTTTTTCTTATGAGAATAGCATAGGAAAAACAATATACCAGCAACAATTAGGAAGAAGAAAAAGATACCAAGAACAATACCCACAACCATACCTGACTTATTATTTGGTCTAGCATCTTTGAATTGAACATCTTCATCGAATGTTGATGTTTGGCTTTGAGAACTGGTAGTACTGGTACTTGTAGAAGTTGAAGTTGTTTGTGTAGAAGTTATAGTAGGGAATGTGAAACTAGACAGAAAGCCAGATGTTGTTGGTTGCATTGAAGCAGTAGTTAGTGTTTCATACAGAGGATTGTCCCAGGTATTCCAGTCAAAAGTGGTCAAAGTAGCTTTATCCCAAATGGCGGTTCCTGTAGTCAAGTAATCTGGTAATGAAGTCACACCATCCCAATCTGCAGCATTGATATAATATCTTTTATCCAATGATTGAGAAGCTTGAGCAATGCTGAGAAGTGTCAGCAACACTACTATTATCAGTAACATGTTATTGATGTCGTATTTTCTATTGTCAAATTAATTTCAAGATTTCTTTTTGTCAATTTATAATGTTTTGTGACTCAATTCAAAACTGGAAATCTAAAGAAACAGAAATTTAAGAACTCTGGGTTAACAAAATAACTGACATACGTTTGTAAGACATTAAAAAGTAAATATTAAAAAATTTCTGGAATATACATTATGAAAACATTAAGAAGAATTTCTTTCACATATATATTTGATTTCCTATTTTCTCAATAAAGATATATTTAGAATGACATGCTTGATTAAAGATAAAAATAAATAAATGGCTCTTTTTTTGTCAACATTAGGCTGTGATGCATATCGATGTGGATTGTGCATATACAAGATTCTTAGAAATCCCCGAACCCGTTAAACAGGAAAACGTATTTTCATTCTGCCTCGATGCGTTTGAGAGTAAAAAAAATTTCAACATGCAACAATGCAAAAAAGTGATTAAAGATAAATCGTAAAAAAAGAAATTTAATTTACGAATGAACATGATAAAAAGGCATTCGAAATCTTGTTATTTTGGAACTTCGCCATCTATTTTTTCAAATTAAGACCTGATTTGAGGCAAACCTGCATGGTCACTAAATTTCTATAGAATGAATTATACAATACAAAATTACTGAATATTTTTGCTTATCAAATATGATAAAATCATCTTGCTGTAAATTTATCAGACATCTGCATTCAAAAATAATCAGATGGGTTATTAGGATCCCAAGAATTACAATTCCCCACACATTACCTGTTTTTTCGTTTTTGTGTTCGCTCACTAAAAATTAATTGTTTTGACCTTACAGCGGAAACTGTGTACGAAGTTTGAAAAATAAATTGATTTTGGATATAATCGTGAGTTATATATAGTGACTTGATGCAATACACTGTAGGATTCCAAAACCTAACAAGTCGAATGAAATTACCAAAAGTAGTCCGACATAAACATAAATCAATTTGTTCTTATCTAATACTACTGTACAATATACATCAGAGGCAAGTTGATCTAATGGTAAAAGAGAAAAGAGACTAAATAATTATTTTACTGAGAAAGCTCACCTAAGGAGGCAAAGCTACAAAAAGCCCTACAAGAAATTCAAATAGTAATTTGAGTTGTCTTCTATCCAATTGCGCACTGGGTTGGAAAAGACGAGAATTACAACTGTAAGAAATTGATTTCCTGACATTTTTCGCCTCATCTTATCCACGTAGGGTACATATAGTATTTTATTAACTAATTGCGAACATGACTTTTTTTTGAGATCAGAAATAAATAAATCTTCAAAATGTTTATTCAGAGCTTGACTCAAAATAATTAGTTTCATCATTCAAAAAAAAAAGTCATTTTAACTCAACCACTAGTAAATCTAATAAAATAAAAGATGAAGCAATACTTTATGTCAACTATATTCTGATAGGTTTGGCACGTTTGACTGTGCAACGATCACACTATACAATAATAGTACAAAAAGAACGTAGCAAACCTGATGAAAAAAGCATAATTGACACAAGAATAAGCTCCATTGGGTTAACCCGAAGGTCAATTGTAATAACTATAATTAGACTGGCAAAAGTCCGCTGTTGAAACAACTAACTCCATCACCTTGTGTGATGGGACTCAGGAAAAAGAGGAATACATCTTTCATAATAGACTGTACACTTAATAAAGCCATTTTTCGAGCACTTCAACCGCCTAGATATGTAACATGACACTATACAGGGATTATCTAGTCTGCAAGTTAAAGTATGTGATCTGAATAATGAAATATCCATGAAACTGCTAAGGAGTAATCAACACACAAAGGTTCGCGAAACTAAATATATGCAATCATGATCAGAAAACATATAAGACAAGGTATCAGTTTAAATGGCCGACATCAGCGACATTCGTAGAAGTCCAGAAGAAATTCGACTCTCTTTCCTTTAATACAACTTTCATTGTATTACGCTTTCCGCTAAAGTAACCGGAGACTTTCCCTAAAGCAAATTAGCATACACATATATACATGTATCTTTTTGTAAGCTTCAAAGTACAATTCTTTGGTCAAAAATGCGAAGAACATCTAAAACCAAAAGAATTATTTAAATATTGGGAAAAGGGAAGAGGTGAAGCCAAGTTGATAAAAAAAATTTTTATTTATAGTTGAAAAAATTGTTTCTTTTATTGCTAGAAAAAAAATAGAAAAAAAAAAAAAGAAAAAACTTGTAAAAGAGTTTCAATTCTACCTATGTTACCCTGCCTAACCTAATTGAAAGCTTCATACGCATTGACAGGTTGTTTCAATGATTTGAAAATAGAAAATAATCCACAAACCATCAATCATCTGCATTTTCTTTGATTGATTCACATCCCAATGCACTATTTGACATTTTCTTTAGGTGTGTTCGAAATATCTGTCTCTATTTTGGAATTGCTTGTCTGCTCCGGATTTTTCTCTTGCTCAGCTGGTTCTGGTTATTTTTTGGAGGATCCCTGATTAGCATCATCAGCTTCTGATTTATTTATTTCTTCACATTTAGAATTTCTTATTTGCTTTTTATCTTCTGGTCCGTGCCCTATTTCGGCATTTCCATCTGAATCGCTTTGCTCCTGTGGATCAATATTGACATCCGATTTCTGATCGACATTTTGATCATCACTTGAACTTTTATCTGTTGCCTTTTTTTTACTCTTTTTTCCTTTTTTAGAATCATCAACTTCAGAAGCGTGCCTTTTTTTCCCAATTTCTTTCTCTTTGGTTATTTTTCCTGTCCCGCTTGGTTTGACCTCTTCTTCAAATTCAGCATTCGATTTTTCTGATTGTTTTTTTTTCATTTCTATAAGTACTTTAAATCTTCTGTATGCAGGTAATTCTGGAATATATTTTTCATTTTCAGTTACCGATTTGGCACGTCCATTCTTACCATTCTGGTCACCATTTGTCTCATCGTAATACCTACTGGTCAAAAGGCTTGCCAATATTGTAGAATACTGACTATCTACGTTTTTCAGCTCACCGAAATTCCCAATATTAGTATCAGAAGAGTCGCTTTCTTCCTCCCCTTGATAACACATGCTACCTTCTTTAAAAGTTTTGTTATTGGCCAATGTTTTCTGTATTTTAAATTGAACAAATCTCGAGAATATATCCTTATTTGCCATATATGAAGACACAATTTCATTATTTTCATTTATGTTTATACGAGCTTCAAGGTTTTGAATCAAGGTGTCTGAAAACGGAGTCTGAACATTTAGAGCTGAGACTTTAAACTTCTCGTCACCAGAAGAATTGGCATCAATTATTTTGTGCACATCACGAAGTGAAGGAGAATGATCATTTTTTAACACATCAGCGATTTTCAGTTCTCCTCCTTCTCCATTAGATTGTTGTTGTTCCTTGAGTGATTCCTCTTTCTCAATAGAAGCAGATTTACTTGCATCAATATTTTTTAGATCAACTTGTTTTGAGTCCTGCATATCTTTCATATCTTGGTTATCTCGAGGGTTATCCTGCTCAGAGATTTTAGTTTGTTCATCCTTATAGTTATCACCTTTGTCTTCGAATAACTTTTCTATCGCAACCGCTTCTACTGCAACCTGAGACGTTAATAGATCAGATTCAATTCTTTTTCTCGACAATTCTATCAAACGCTTCGTGGTATCACTTATATCAAAGCTTTGTAATTTTAGCTTCGTAGAATCCATTGTTTAAACGTCTTAATTATTTTCCTTGGTCACTTGTTTCCCCTTAGTTCCTACTTTTCAACAACAGTTACTGGCTGCTATTTTCAATCTAGTTTATAAATTTTCTAAATCAATCTATCGTCAGTGGATTTCAAATTAATGAAGTGGGGAAATAACAAACACAATAATGAAGAGAACTGGTGATCATGTTGAACGAAACATTTCTGTAAGATTTGACCTCAATTTTTATTATTATTTCTTCAGTACTTCTTTGGTTGTCTTTTTTTTTTTGTTGCACAGAAAATAAGCTTAAATATTGATACTCACTCATGTGATACAAAAAAAAAGTGAATCATTTAATACTTCTTTAAACAGGTACTACAACTTAAACCTGAAGAGTTACTAGAGAAGGGTAATACAAAATAAATAATATAATTTGTAGAATAGTGGAGAAAAAGAATGTAATATTAGTTTCATTCAAGTTATCTATTTAAAAACATCTTTGCAACTTTCTTTCTAACCGAAGTTTCTTCGTATGTGTCCCAACAGGTGTACAAAGTCATGATTTCTTGGATAGCCTCCGTTACTTCGTCTAAGTTAACGTTCGAAATAGCTATAAAATTTGTAAGCATATCCAAGCGAGTTTTGTTGGACTGATTCTTCAAGATAATGGAAAGATATATGGAAGTTATTGCAATTATATGAGGAGGGTATAGCAAAGGAATATCTGTGATATAGCTATCATTAATTATGGACCAGCATAATTGGGATTCCTCGCTAGATAGCCTCAACGTCTCAGTCATTTTCTTATCATTCTTATTCAGCTCCCCATCATTTTGAAATACCGAGGGTACTTTATTCTCATGATTCATGAAGGCCAAAAAATAGCGGATCTGCTCGAGAGATCTATACGGATTGTAGACAATTAAATAATTGTCCAATTCCTCGATAAGATAAAATTCGAACTCTGCTATTCGCGAATAATCGTTACATATATATTCTGGCCACAATGCACGAGCTTCGTACTGCACATTTCTGATGTGTTGAGGACATTCTTCTATTTTACTTGCAAGATATACGCAAGTCGCTACCAACAAGTACGGGTTTATTTCTTTGATCGATACACTTAGCAAAAACCTCGATACATAGATATTTGCTGTAGATATTGGTGCAGAACGAAGCTGCAACTTTCGACCTATAGTCTGTATCAAGTTATGAAGAAATATTCTCATATCATAATCATATTCCACATCTTTAAGATACACTGGAAGGGCTCCACTTGCTATTAGTTGATTCTCTAAGACCTCCAAATTACGGCGTTTTTCGGTCAATGATTCATGAGTGTATTGCCAATTATTACGCTGTGTCGAACTCCAGTAACTGCCTGACATTTTGGGCTCTCTTTTGGTATTCTGGTAAGCTCTTGACGAAACGAATTTATCAAATCACCGGTACCGTGTGCTGAATATTCTGTAATGTCCTTGGGATTACACATCTAGGCAGAAGAAAGGTCCAGCCCAATAAGACCTTTCTGTTCCAGGAAGAAAGTGTGATTGGTAGTGTTCTGTTTTTGATATCTGCGGTTTGTAGCACTGTACAGATTGATATTTCATGATTTCAACATGCATAATTATGGAAAAAAGGAAAAAGAATATTTCAGATAAAGAAGCAAGCACAAGAGTTTAGCTGAACTGAATTGATCATAGCAATTAATGAAAAAGATTTTAATGAATTATGAGACTACACACTAGAATCTTGATCAAGATTATAGCAATTATAACTAACAGATTGTAAGATATTTAAAGCAGACATTTAGAAGAATCTTCATATCTTCGGCGTAATTTGCTTGAAGCTGCAAGCATTCTTAAAAATATCTGTCTGCGTGCAGAAAGCAGTGAAAACTTCTGAAATGTGGCAAATATCAGCAGTCAGAGAAATGATTGAAAAGAAATAGAAGCAATATTGTGTTGAGGAAACCAAGCAATAAATAATATATTCCAGTAGCTGCTATATGGATAGATATGACTGAGAAAAAAAATGTAATTACACAAAACTGCCAGGGCATGGCACGTGAAGAACCATGAGGCAAAAACAATTAAAGGAAAGCTGTATCTTTACTAACCTAGAAAAGAAAGTTTCTGCAGCCAAATCGCGACTCTACATTCAATAGTGTTCTTGCAAACTATATGTGAGCATACAATCTTCAACAGGTGGAAAACCCGCTAAGAGCCTAGCGGCAAAAAAAAAAGAAATTTTCAGGCCCAACAGGTAACCCCTCAGCAGGAGTTGTGAGCGGATACTATGCAACTACACACACTGAATTTGAAAAGAGAACTTACAGCGTTTAGTAACTCCAGTAACGTAAAAAGAATAATATTAACAAAATATAAAAATATCAATCATGAAAAATGGGTGAAATAAAAATGGTGGGGAATCCAAACAAGAGAAAAAAATTCGTGAAATCAGCTATAGTATAAAGGGGCTTATGATCTTTCGCCTCTCAATCTTCTGGCTAATTGAATATCTTTTCTTTGGATAGTAACTCTCTTGGCGTGAATAGCACACAAGTTAGTATCTTCAAACAAGGAGACCAAGTAAGCTTCGACGGATTCTTGTAAGGCACCAATAGCAGAGGATTGGAATCTCAAGTCAGTCTTGAAATCTTGAGCAATTTCTCTGACCAATCTTTGGAAAGGCAACTTTCTGATCAATAATTCGGTAGATTTTTGGAATCTTCTAATTTCTCTTAAAGCAACGGTACCTGGCTTATATCTGTGAGGCTTCTTAACACCACCGGTAGATGGAGCGGATTTTCTGGCAGCCTTGGAGGCAATTTGTTTTCTTGGTGCTTTACCACCGGTAGACTTTCTAGCAGTTTGTTTGGTTCTAGCCATTTTTGATGTTGCTTGGGTGTATGAGTGATTTAGAGGAGGATAAGAATAAGTGGACTGAGTGATGTATTTGTAGTAAAGAGGGGGGAAATGCAGACACTTTTATAATCACCAGAAAAAAAATTTTGTTGTTGATGAATAAACAGCACTGTCAGTAGCAAAAAAAAAAAAAGCAAAAAAAAAAAGCTTCAAGGGAAAAAAAATAAAAAAAAAATAAAAGAAAAAGAAATGTCGTTGTAAAAGAGAATAGATTACTGGTATTGTGTGTGCGCATGTAATTGCGATCGGGCGATACTCGATAATGTATGTGACGAAGAGCATCAAAAAGGACCACTAATAGTAGGGACTAGTTGAATGTGCACTATGTAAATAGTCAACATGCACACATAAAAAAAAAAAATCTTAAGTATGTACGAGATAAAAAAAAAAAAAAGAAAGGCATGGTAAGTACCAGGAATGGTGCGAAATGTTGGACTGCAAAGTACAGATCGGAAAACGGGCACAAATGTCTTGCAACTTGACAGAAAGCATGAGAGAGCGCACTACGTTCAAGAATTTTAACTCGCTCGCAGCAGCCCATCAATGACTAAGCTATTCAGGAGTGCGCGCTGACCGCCTGGAGCTCTCACCTTAGCGAAACATTGTCGCAAAATCCTATGTTTCCTGTGTGGGTACGTGTCAATTGGCACAAAAATTAAACCTTCTACGCTGCTGGCCAGCCTAGCGCTCTCTAGCTGTCAGCTTGCGGCTATCTGCGTCCGTCCAAGTCCAGCCACATAAAACATAAGACATGCGACCCTGTGCCAGGAAGTTTTCAGCATACAATAGCTGTTGTTGTTGCTGCATGTGCTGTTTTAGGCGTATTTTCTGGACCGGTCAAAGATGTATTACTTGCATACATGCTGATATGTACAAATAGATCCATGTGTATTTTCTGGAATGCACTTTTTTTTAAGTTCCTATATTCCTATATTGTTGCGCGATCAACTAGTGTGCGCATGAAAGATGTATTTTCTTCTGTGTCACAGCCGCAAGAGCCTGGAACTGGGTGGTGGAAGATCTGAGGTCCAGGCAGGCTGGTGGCTAGCAACCCTCTAAAACTGGACCCTTGGGACGACTCTGTTTGCTGATGAAGGATGTTGTCTGTCGTCCCCCACTGCCCAACTGGTTGACCTGTTGCATGTGTATGCACTCTCACGCTGTCGCACAAGAAAAAAGGGTATAACAAAATTTCAGTTGCTCGCTCGCACAGTTCTTGGACCAACTGTCATCGACAATACACATAGAAAAAAAAAAAAATTAATTACCTGCCAATACAATATGCTCACACACGCAAATAGCTCAAACCATGTCAGAGTTTATTCTATTGTTTTGTTAGCACATGATGCTAAGCAAGTACAGAGATTTTTAAAAAAAAAAATTGTCCCATACACACACATATTTAAAAAATACAAAAATAAAAAAAAATTTTTTTGGTCCTCCCGTTATAAATATCCTGTGCATTCCCCCTGATTACCAAACTGTCCATTTGCCTCCAACGTTTTTAGGATTTCTTTTACTTTTTCTCTCCTCTTACAGTATCAACTAATAATTTAATACAAACACATACAATAATACAAAATGTCCGGTCGTGGTAAAGGTGGTAAAGGTCTCGGTAAAGGTGGTGCTAAGCGTCACAGAAAGATCTTGAGAGATAACATTCAAGGTATAACTAAGCCAGCTATTAGAAGATTAGCAAGAAGAGGTGGTGTCAAGCGTATTTCGGCCTTAATTTACGAAGAAGTCAGAGTTGTTCTTAAATCTTTCTTGGAAAACGTCATCAGAGATGCTGTTACCTATACTGAACACGCCAAAAGAAAGACCGTTACCTCTTTAGATGTCGTTTACGCTTTAAAGAGACAAGGAAGAACCTTGTATGGTTTCGGTGGCTAAAATATTTAAATTATTTTCCCCTTTTGTTTTTTCACTTTGGTCGGTTTCTGTATATTAGTACTCCATATATGTTTCTCTTTAATATAATCGTTTTCTTATTTGGTATAGCCAATGTTGTAGATTTCAGTATTTTGTTGTATCAATCAAATGTGCTTCTCACGTGATTAGAGGTTTGTCATCAATAAAAAAAAATTCGATGATAGACAGGTTGATCTGCCTTCCAATGCAGCAAAAAAAAATCTATCAACTAGCAACTTTCCATGGGGCCGCAAACAGTTAACCCCATGACTTTCCGCTAATTATTCAGATTACAAAACCTAATTTTCCAAGTAGACCCATCCAACAATTCAAATCCAATATGACATCCACGAACGTCTCTAATGATGCCAAAAAAGAGGTGCTGTCTCTTTACAACACGGTTTATCAATACTCGTTGACCCCCTACCCTGCTTGGACCTTCTCGTCTTGTCTTTTGATCTCACCGCTAGTTTCCCCTTCACATGTCCTCTACACTTCCTGGTCCTCGGCAATTTCATCCCGCATTTCTCCTACTTCCACAATTGCGTCTTCAAAACAACCAAAGCTTCTACAAGTGGGTCCAAAACCTGCCTCAGTTGCGCTTTTCACCGCAGCAACTTTGCTTGGAGGTTATATGACATATGACGGGGACTACGTCAACGGCGCAGGATTCACCTCTGTTTGGTCTGCCTTATATTTGATTGTCAACGGAAAATATATTGGAAACGCAGTGAGGTATGCTAAGCCTTGGCCACTCGTTGTTGCCGGATTGGCAACGGGAAATGTAATATTTTATGGACAACGTTTTGTTTGGAAATAAACTTCTTGTACAATTTTGTACCAAATTTATCTGTTCTTGTTTTCTCATATATTGTGTATGTACTTATTAATTTATCAAGATTACTCATCATATTTAAATCCTGATCTCTGAAAAATATTTAAAAAAAAAACAAAATTAATGAGCCTTTATATGCAAAAACTAAGTAATGTCATTTCAATCAATATTAATAAATTTCACATTTTCACTTAAGAAAGATTCCGTTCAAAAGCAATTCCTTTTATTTAATCTCTCAATCACTGTGACTATGGTTTCGTAATGCATTTTCATGACGCTTTTTATCTATCTCGTAGAATGCAGCAAAAATTCCCATATCATAGACAATCTTTAAAACCCCTGCAAGGACAAATGCCAAAGCTTGTTTCTTATGATCTGCTAAAACCCCTGTTATAGATGGGCCTATGATTGATACTAAAGTCTTGACCACCTTAACCCAAGATAACACTACTGTTCTTTCACTGGGTTGAATCACCGCTGCTAAAAAAACTTTTTTTGGTGCATTATCCATTGTTTGAGTGATTGCTCGAGTTAAAAACATAATAAATGTGAGGTGTTTACTATCAGGTAAAGATAAAAATAATAATAATATGGATGAAGGAAGGTGGGTAAACACCATTGTAAAGATAGGACCATATCTTTTACAAATTGAGGTGGAAAACATTGAACATACTGACGAAATTAGATTTCCCCAAAAAAATAATTGACCCAATTCCTGGGTAGATGTAACAAATTTTTGCTTAAAGTAGTACAGAATCCAAGACTTTCCGCTGATTGCACTGGCCAAAGAATCTAAGGCAAACAATATAGAAATGTTAATCACTATATACCAGCCAGAGCTTGAGAGTTGTGGAATTACATTATTCCAGAACAAACTGTCCCCATTTGGTGGCAGTAAATCGTTGGACACGTCAGACTTTCTTCTTTTCTGTTGCTGACTCTCAATTTCACTATCACTGATCGTTGATGATAATAAAGCAGTATTCTCATCAGCTGGTGCTATTTCCTCTACTATTTCCTCAATATCTGCCTCTTCTTCTTCATCTTCCAAAGTTTCATAGGCTCCATTCATCATGTAGACATCAGTCTCTACTTGTGAGGATAATTTAAGCGATAAAATCAAAATCAATCCAGCACAAATCGAGTAAATTAGATAAACACACTTATAAGTTTCGATCTCATCCCATCCGAAGAAATCAGTACCTATTCCGATAAAACTTCCTGAAAACGCAAAACCAAGCGCATTTGCAAACATAGATATAATACTATACCAAGTGTACACATCAGATCTATCTTTATCTGGCACAATCTCAGCAATAGAGCTCTCTTCAATAGAGTTAAAAGGTCCTACATCACTTCCTATGGCTGTGATGACGCAAATCGCAGAAACAACGCATAAGGAATAAAATCCAAGGGAGTCACTAAACAAGTACCAATAAACGCCAGCTAAAATCATCATGAGCGACGATATAGCCAACGTCTTTCGTCTACCCAACACCTTATCAGCAAATACAGAAATCAAAAATGTTGTGACCACATCACCGAACATTATAATGGTGAAAAGAAGTCCAATCTGCGACTCATTGTACCCGATTTTTTTTAAATAAATTGCATTAATCAAAGAAATCGCGCTGTAGGAGAAAAATCTAAGGAATTTGATGCTGATTAACAAATAGACATCTGTGGAACATTGCAAAAAGGTCGCGATTCCGATTTCCGAAAGCAACTGGGACAAAATCATGGTTCAAAATTCTGAAACGTTGTGCAAAATATTAGAATCTCAATAGCTGTAAGTTACTTGTACTCTACAAATCTTTATATCATTCTCTTCAAGCGATGGGGTCTAGTCTTTGCGAAGCGAGAACAACATCGATCTAAAGTCAACATAATTATCCCAATTAGGTAGTAGCAGTTGATTATTTTGTCAAACATGATAGCTTTTTTCTTTTTCTCCGAATAAATGAAAAGAAACTAAAAAATAACAATGATTATGATCCCTGCGATGAGAATAAAAAATGTATAAGATAAATAAAGAAAGTGCTACATCCTCATGCATAATGTATCACTCCAGATGATTCTTGTTGAGGTGAGATAATATTTTGCAAAATAAATAAATCATTGCTTTTTTGCATTACCAAAAACTGCCATATTAAATAACTGAAATTTCATTCAAAAGACTTTTAACATTAATTGACTGTTTAAATGAGTGGGTTTTTTTTGTTTTTTTATTTTTTAATTATTGAAAACATTTCTGCAGCTGCTAAATGGGACTCTAATCTATAATGAAAATGATAATTAATCAAACAGATGAAGTTTTTAACTTCACTTCTGTATTAATAACCATCATTTTGGTTCTCTGTGTTTTCAACATTGTTTATAGACCTAAACCCCAAATATGGTTTTTGTCACCTTTTTTTGCCTTAATTGGCAACATTGAAACAAGAAGAGTAAAAATTGGAAGAGTAATTTTCTATATTAACTTTGTCAATAAGGCTGATAAGTTATTGGTTATCAAGTTAGTTAATTTTGATGTTTTCATAAATAGAAAGATGCAAAAAGATGAAATACGGAAAAATGCAAAACAATCTCAAAATAAAGATATCCGTTCGAGAGGATATGGTGATTTCGTAAAGAAATATGCATATATCATCACAGGCTCTAGGTTTTTCAACAAGTTTGTGAGCAATATTCCAGGAATTACAATATACTTTTTCAATTTGAAAGTTCATCTCGAGGATCAAATGGGTAACGAACTCATGTGTTTCAAAATCGAAAAACTGAGATTCTGTCATTTCATATCACCCTTGACTGATAATTTAGCTACTGATGATCTTTTGTCAGTTTCCAAAGCACCCATGAAACACATTTTTGATTCAAATTTATATGTTGACTCGGTAATAATTCATTCTAACAACTATGATCCATTTGTACTTTCTGGATATAGTATTATAAGTGTTTCTTACCAAGTAGAATATATAATGGATTTTATTCCCTCGAATATTTTATTGGATCTTAGTAACAGTGGGTTTAATATCAAAGTCTTGGATATTCTAAAAATTATGCTACCTCTATTCGAAAGAAGTACACAAAATAAAGTGAGGTTTAAGCAAAACTCAAATGATAAGAAAGAAAGTTTTGATCTCAGAGAGTTTCTAATAAATCATAAGCTGTTGATTCAGACTTATGCGAAATTTTTGAAAAGATTGAATAAGATAAACCTCAACCTATCTAACATTAAGATTGATCAACTTTATATATGGTTCTTTTTTGCGATTAATGATTTTTCTAAATTTAGTTATGTGATGAATTTGTTGAAAAGTGACAAAGATAATAATGACAACCTAAGCTTCATGAATCAAAATTACTTCACCATGAATTTGGCTAAATACAATATCAATATTAATAAATTGAACAACCAGTCAATTGGTTATGATTTGATGTTCTCAGAAAATGATATACCTGTGCAAATTATTTCTTCCCTTATGAATTTCACCTTTTCACTTAATAACAAATTCGAATTGTTCCAAATTGCAAATGTTAATACCAATGTTAAATCGAATTTTCTCTATCAATCGATAAAATTGCTCAATGATTTAAATCATATACCATCTTCTGTTTTTAAACTATCCAGTCATATATCTTCGCCGACTTTGGATATTACTACAGTTCAAGTGGCCAATTTAAAGACAAATTATAACCAAATAAAAACTTTTATGAAAGTGTTAACGACAAATATCAAAAAATCAGAATTTATAGAACCATACACCGAAAGTGGTATCGGTGAAACAAAGGGTGGTTCACAACCTTCGATGTCGGAGTTTCTATACAAAAATATCTCAAAAGTAATCCCAACACTTCTTCTAAAATTGACAATCGAAGATGGCTTGTTTATTATCACTCATGAGGATCCAGACTTGAAAAACTCTTCTCAATCTATTGTATTAAACATAAATTTAGTTGTGTTTGAAACAACTTCCCAAAAGAAATTTAATAGGGAACAAATTTCAAATAAATTATCAGATCTACCATATCTTGACGAAACAAAAAAGAATGATGAAGCAACTAGTGTTGCTAATTCTGGTTCAAAAAATTTTCAGACTTCAATTTATTATAAGCTTGATTTCTCAGGTATTAGAATTATTTACAAGAATAAAGAAGCAGATATTGGAGTTTTTAATAACAACTGCCATTTTCCGAAGAGAGACACTAATAATAGGATATCGAAAGATTTACTATTTCTTGATTATTTATCTTTAAAATTATCTATGCAGCAATTGCCTTTGCTTCCAAAAGTGGTTGGCAATATGGTCTTAGAAACTTTGAAGATTGACCTCAATGATTTTCTGTCTCTTGAGGGATTATCCAAAATTCTTGAGTCTTTAAATTATCGAGATCTTAATCAAAAAGAAATTTACGGAATCATCCTACAATATTTTCCGGAGTATGTAGAATTTCCTAAGGTTAACAAATCAAAGATCAATAAATTTAAAAAAAGAATAAAGAATGACTATGAAGTATTGTTTAGATATTTGCCTTTGTGGATGACTTCTGTTGCATTTCACGGCAGCAACTTTTCTATTTCTCTACCTATTCGTTCTTTATTCATACCAAAGGAACATTTGACCAGTCTAAAACCATTATCGGCTAGCGAATTTGTCAACGGAAATTCAATGAAATTGAAATTTCAGATAAAATCAATTTCGATTGAACTCATAAATGACATTGCAGACTCTAAAAATCTGACCTCATTACTATCTGAGAATCTGACCCCAATCATCGAAAAATATTCTAATATAAATACTGAGAAAGGAGAATCTTCTCAAGGAGATGGTGTTAACAGTTTCAACAAACAAAATACTAATGATTTCAATTCATCTAATATTTTTTCAGAGGCAAAGAAAACATCTAGAGTCGTTTTTTGGAACACGAAATTTCTGGTCAACGATATCAGTCTTGACGTCTTTTCGTGTGATCCAAATCTATTTTTTAGCGGTGATAATGACTCCAAAAAAAATAACTTCGTTGAATCCAATCAAATAAAAATACCTACAATTAAGTTCAATGTATTATCCATTCAAGATAATATAATCTCAACAGCAGATAACATGTACGAGGAGAAGTCGCAAACAAGTGCTGGTAGCGGTAGTATTTTTGGCAAGGATCTCAATTCTCTAAATAATTCTTATTTCGACGATGATCCTGTTTTCTCAATATCTTCAGATTTTTCCGATAATGAGTCTAGTATTGAGAGGAGCGATAAAAAATATCACCACAATTCTATTGAGATAAATGTGGAAATCGATAGATTTTCGTCTAATTTCTCGTTATTTACTTGTTTTATTATAGTCTCGTCAGTTCTGTTGATAAAAAACACAATTTTTTCTTTCAGAAAGAAGAATGATTATGAATGTTCCACAAAAATAGACAATAATGATGATTCAGCGTATGCTTCAAACTTCAGAAATTCGAATTCTAAGTCGGAGCATTTATATGAGGGCGAGTGTCAATATGAAACCATTGAAAATGATATTCTGTCTAAGTTTTTGCTAAAGTTGATTAATGTGAATATCAATGTGAGTAACTCGGAAATTTTGTTTCATATGCCTTTAGGATTGAAAACGAAATTTCAATTCCAAAAGAATGTTATTCACTTGAATTCCAAAAAATTAACTATACACTCAAGCTTATTACGTATATTTCTGCAGTCGCCAAGGTTAAAATTTTATTTCGAAAGGCTTATATTGATAAATGACCTCAAACTAAACATGCAACTAGAAAAGTTAAAAGAATTCATCCTTTTGAAAAAGGATCCTCGAATTGATAACATTGACTTGAATAAAGATATTCTAACAATAGCATCAATTACTTTCAAAACTTTTAGGATCAGCATTCCTCATGGTACAATAATTCACAAAATATTTGATAATATTTCTATTTTCGTAAAATTAATCAAATATTTAGCTAGATCATTTAAGGCAAATTCCTCAGACTTGATATTAGAAATTCATCATGTTGTCAAGGCCCCAATACTACCTAAATTCACTATAAGCGGAGAAAGGTTACTATTTGTAATAAATGACGATCCATTTGAAAGTAAGTTCAACAGTTTTTTCCAGATCGGCCTATTAGAACAGAAGGATCGATTACTTAAATTGAATTTATTTGTCCAAAAGCTTAAGAATGAATATAAAGGTATATATGATTTTGAAATAACAAGTGGAAATCAATTAAAAATTATTGTTCTTGAAACTAAACAATGCTTATTCTATTGTGACGGATGGGTTAAGGATAAAAATAACAATGGTTACTCTCAAGATACAACGGTTTTTGATATTTTCAATGCCTTCGAAGTTTTGCAAAGAAATTTTAGCAAATCTTGGATATCTAGGATTAAAATTTTCAAGCAAAAACTTGCTTTTGAACAAAAAAGTAACAAGGAATTCTATTGGACGCCAGACATTATACCAGCTAAAAGTAATGTAGGCAGTTTAGTCATGTCTGATGCCCTACTTGGTAATATACCGTTGTTTAATTGCATGTTTGAAGATATTTTTCTCACTGTATCATCGGTCGATTTTCCCATAAAAGAGCTCCCGGATTTTCTCTACAAGATAGGTAAAAAAATTCCAAAAGATACCATATATCAAACAATGATACCTTTGAATTTGAATTTAAGATTCAAAGAGCTAAGAGCACATTTGCGAGACTATCCAATACCTTTGGTTTACATGCCTTCATCTTTGGAAGATGATAATATACCTATCAGAATCCATGGTAATATAATTATATGTGAAGTTTACTATGATACTGAGGATAATATCAATAGAATATTTGTTCCGCTCGTGCCGTCTTGTTGTAAAAATGATCATGATAATTATTATTCTTTGATGGTTCCAAAATCTGTTCAATCAGTTAAAACATTTTTCAATGTAAATCTTGAAAATTTGAATACAGAGAAATCAACACGAATTTGTTGGGGCGTTTCCTATCAAACCGCGTTACAGCAGATAATGAAAGTATTTGATGGTTTCACTAAACCGCCCGTGGATCCCTCTGAGAAAGTGGGTTTTTGGGATAAACTAAGAGCCAATATCCATGGTAGACTAAACTGGAAATTGAACGGTTTAGATATAATTTTCAAAGGATCGCGTGACCCTTATAAGATAATTGATATTCATGCAGGTTATGTTTTGTCTTTTTCAGGAAATGTGAACTTTGATATTAATAAGAAAGATGACCCTTCAAGATTCTTCTCTGTTCAGGCGCGCACAGTAAGATGGGTATCTCCAGATTTTTTGAACGAACCTTTGTTGATTTGGTCCAGAAAATCCAGTAAATCAATATATTTAGCAAATATTAGAAATTTTGAAGGCTTTCATAATTTAAGTCATCTCTACTTATCTCAGCCAGATGGTAACCTCCAAAATGATTTTAATGTTGTTAATAGAAGAATCGAAAGTTTTTATATGAAAACGGTCATATCCTTAGGAGTCGATGTCAACTTTAACTTTGGAATATCCTTCGAAAGAGATGGTTCTGATAACAAAAGAACTAGTAAGTTTATACCTCACTATAAAGTGAAATTGATTCATCCAGATTTCGTAAGAGATCATGAAAATTACGACTCCTATAAATATTTCAGGAGTCAATACATAAATATGGAATTCCATGTGGATTCTCGCAGTGACATTAAAAATAATGCTTTGCATTTTTCTTTATTGGAAATGAAGAAGGTAACTCAATGGTGGAAATTGTTTTCTGGAAATATGTCTGTTCCTATTAGACAAGGTAAAATTTTTGGTATAGCTTCAAGTTCAAAAAAATTTTCCAAATATTTGAATAGTATCAGATATCAATTCCACCTTGATGATATTTTTATCTCACACTCACTTAGAGATGACGGTCATAACTATACGGATGATATTCAGAGAGACAAAGTTACAAATCAATTCCATGGATTTGGGCTTAAGTCTAAAGTAGGCAAACTAATGGTTGATTTGTATCAAAACAAGCAACCCGTTGTTATTCATAAACAGTTGTTAAAGAAAACGCAAAAATTAATGAAGATGAAGTTCAATGTTGGCCAAATAAACTTAGAGGATGTTGATATTCGACTAATTCACTCCGTTTTTTTCAAAAATGAAAAGAATATTGAAAGGGAAGGGGTAAGCTGGTATGATTTCAACGACTTTGATGAATATAATTTAGAAAGTGTTGAAAATATGTCAGTCAAATTTGACGTGCATCCAATTGTGTATTCTCCGCATGTGGTTTATTTTAAAAAATCTAAATGTAAAAAGACTGAATCTGGAACTAACCACTATACTAATGATACTGGAGCGAAAGACGTAGATAATTCTGTGTCAAGTGATGAGCTCCAAAGTGGAATACCCGCTGAATTAAACAAATCTAATGAGTCGTTTTCTTCGGAGGAATATGGTGTAGAGAATAACTCCTCCTCCTTTTTCTGTGGAGACTATGATAAGGATTTCACTAACAGTTTCATTATTCATGAAATGCTTTTGAAATGGAACTGCGTTAATCGTGACTTGTTTTTCAGATATGTTCACCTAGTTGGTATTTCCCATTCTATACTAACTTTTTTGAAAGAGGATATTATTGGAAGCGTTATGGAAAGCTTGAAGAAAAAGTCCTCGAAGAAAGAAAATGAAAATGATTCTACCCACAGCGGCAATACTAGCTTGATGTCTGAAAAATGCATAGGTGCAAATGATTCAACGTTTTGCAAAATGAAATTACAAAGATTCGATGAGGATTTAAGATTTACTGACGATTCAAACCGCTTTTATACAGAAGATTATCTCATTAAACTAGTCGCTCCCCAAATTCAATTTACAGAAAAGATAAATAGTGGTGCATGTTTAATTTTAACATCTCCGGATATCGAAGTCAAATTTATTTCTGTAAATCAGAAAAGAACGGACACTAGTTCGGAATCAGGTTTATTAGAATACTCTGATATTGTTGAAACTAGAATTGGTTCTTTGATTCATGATGCTAACATTTTTGTATTTCTGCAAAAAGATGTTAGCTGTACAAAATATTTTGCTTCCAAACCTTATGGTTGCCCTGCAATTGATAAGTCCTCTGAAAGTGATTGGCCTCCATTTTTCAACAAAGATTTCATTAATGGAGATCATGTTCCCTCGAAACACATGTTACTTGAAAATACTTCAATGCTTTTGAGATATGATAGAATTGTTATGTTAACAAATTCTGCAGAAACAGACAGTGAAAGTGATGATACTTATGAATCATCTGCTAGCAGTGTCTCTGAAAGTACCAGCGATGAAGAGGATAAGGTAAAAGTTAACAAAATTATATTTCTCGCACCTGAAGTTATTGTATCATGCAACTCCTCTCAATATTCTATTTTACATTCATTAATATTTAATTTGTTACTTTACAGCGAGCCCTCGTTCAAGAACTTAAATAATAAGCTAAGTAAGTTAGCTTTGAAGGCTTCTTCTTTGCATGAAAATTCAGAGGAAGAAGAGTATAAATACTTGATAATTAACAAGATTAATTTTATCAAGAAACGAATAGCAATTTTACTTGAATTAAACTCAAATTACAATATTGCTCAAAAAGAAAACTCACATGATGATATTGAGGCTCTCAGAAAAGTTAGTGAATACGTAAAGGCGGAAAGAGATAAACTATATAGTGAGCTTTACACAACTGTAAAGCTAGTCTTATTAGGAGGAAGTAATAGCAAGAAGAAAAAGCAAAAGAAAAATAAAAATAGAAGTGATGAGGGAGACCAAAATATATTGGAAGAAATGAACTGGTATATTAGGTCAGATTCCATTATTTTCCATATGTTGTTAGATGAGAATGAGCCCTTTATTGATTTAGCAATATCAAATGGTCAATTTGAAAGAAAGGAAAAGAGTGATCGAAGTACCGAAAATTTTTTGCTGGTTCAAATGATACAAGGATTTGCTTTATCTGCGGATCGATTTTATCAAGATATTTTACTGCCATATGATGTCAAGAACCTTAAAGGGGAGAAAAATCAAAGGCATCGATCGAAACATAAACCATTAGTATCTTTGAAATGGTCTTTAAAACCGCCTGTAGGTGGTATAAAGGTAATTCAGTATATTGATATCGATTTAAAGCCAATGAAAGTTCAATTAGATGAGAATACTGGTAAACAAATCATTAATTACTTATTTGAGGATACCAATATGAATTTAGGAAAAAAGAGAAGCAAAAAAGAAAAGAAAGAGGGAAAGCTTTCTAAGTTATTTGGTTCAAATAAGGATAGTTTCGACGAGGGTCAAGATATAAGTTTCGATGATATCTCATCTGATGAAGATGAGGAAAATTCCATGAACGATAATGAAGAGAATGATAATGAAACATGTGAGTACTTAAATAGCACGTGTATGACTACTGAATTCACATCATCAACTGTTAAAGATAGCGAGAACGCAATTAATAAAATTTCCGAGGACAACGATGCTAATATTATGATGGAAAGAACCAATAATAATTTCAGTATTGAATCTTTTAAGCTTCATGCATTACCTTTGTGTGTATCTTACAAAGGGGAGAATGGAAAACAAAGGTTGGTATCTGTGGATAACTTTTTATTGAATCTACCGAATGTCATAATTTCTCAGAAAATTCTTTCAGTGTACGATGTCACTATGTTCCTTAAAAGGGTTGTATTCAAGCTATTGCTACAGCATACAGGAAAGCTTATTGGAAACAAGCTAATAAACCGGAATTTGAAGAAAGTTAAACACAATCTTCCTCAGCTATCTGAGTATACTGAGTTTGTTAGTATTGATGATCTACAAAAACAAGAGAAACGTGAACAGCAAAGTGAGATCGTTACGCCTAAGAAATTGACATTTTGAATAGAATTATCTATATGTATATTTAAAAATTTACCATTCAATGCTTTATAAAATTTTCGAATAAAATAAAAATAAATAGAAAATAATTTCATGAAAAGTAGGCTTCGATTTAGCAAATGTTTTAATATCGTCACATAGTATATTGAGTGGTACGGTACGCATTTAATTTTTTTCCAGTTAAGCACCTATAATAATTGAAAGCGCTTCAAGATTTCTCTGATTAATATATAATTACTATCACAGCATTATCATCAGTGCCAGAATCTATACCAGTATTGATAAAATTAATTATCTAAAGCATTAACTAAAGAAAGTTAGAGAAAAACACACCTGATGATTTTGAAACAACAAATATAAAAATGGAGATTACATATGAAATAGTTTACGATGAAATTATAAAAAATAACAAGCAGTTTGGTTATATTTCTCCAGCTAAAGCAAATTTATTGAATCTTGATTTCATAGCTCTCTTAGCTGACAGCTGTTGTGATCCCATAGTATTGAAATTTCTAGCAAGATTTTTAAGTGTGGATACTTATACAAATATTATGGATGAAAGAAATATCAATCATTTATGTGCCTATCCCAGCTGTTCTTTGAAACCTGCCAGAAGAAACGATGGTAATCCGCTAAGAAACATGTCCAAAAATATGCAATTGTATAATGAGACAAATCCATTGCATGACTTCGAAATTATAGAGAAGAATAATGCAAAATCACTTACCCCTTTCAGCTATTTGAATAATTTTTGTAGCAAAAAACATTTCCAGTGCTCAAAAATATACAAGAGCCAGCTAAAGCAAGATGCATTATTTTTGAGAGATAACGTATTTGTTGATTATAATACTAAAGCTTTACTCAATGAATTTTCAGATATTAGTAAAGACACTAATATGGTCTTGTTAGAAGAGGTGTGGTTATATCAAGCACAGAACAATCAGTTATCTTTAGTGGACATATTGAAAGATCTCAATATAAATGATAACTCACAAGCAAAGAAAGAACATAAGAATGTCGAAAGGATTATACCTCCAGAATTGATGGGGGATAAGATCATTGAAAAGTTTCCTAACATTGAGCTGTTGCAGGAGCAATTCGATGAGGATGAATTAATTCTTACGATTAATGAAAGAGCTAAACAGATTGACGGTTATGTCACAGAACATTGAGTAAGTTAAATTACTCTACGAAAAACTTTTATGTATCGGGGATTTCAAGATTTTACGTTTTATTTTGCAGTTTATTATGTTTTGCTTTTCTTTTTCGTTTTTTTGAATTATTTTGATTCTACAAGTCTATATCAACATTTGAGATTGTTCGGGGGGGTTTTTTTTGTTATCAGCTACTCATTAGATAATATTCCTAACTATTTATTTATTTACAAGATGTTCTATAAATATTAAACATACCATTGCACACCACCTTCAATGAATTCATGTTTTTTCAATAAATCGCATAACAAAGAGTTGGAAGCATTGGACTTATTTTCTATCACCTTCATGTCTTCTATCAATTTTTGATAATTAGAAAGCCTTTTTTGATAGTAATGATCAAATTTTTTTTGATAGTTTTTCTGAAGAGTTGGAGCTCTTTTATGAAAAACTGATAATCTTTTCTGGACCACTTCGTACTTTTTGGATAAGGAATTTATAGCAAAATTTTCAACAAATAGCCATTGTTTAATAAAATAGCCTAAGAGTTTTGATTTTTGACTTTCATTTAGCTTTTCGATGATTTCTGGATTCTTGATTTTGTAAATCTCGAATTCCCATTCTGCCTCTGAACGAGCTAAATAGTGCTTATTTTGTGTGTCTAATAATAACTCGGCTTGATATTTTTTAGTGGTAGTTATATAATATGATAGTGCTTTATTATGCTTGAAAGGTAAGTTTAGCTGTTTGATAGATCCTACATCAGGTCCAATTTGCAAGTTTTTCACTTTCACCTTGAAGGGACCTTTATAATTGAATAAAAAATCGAGCCTTCTGAGCTCTTTTAAGCATTTTTTGTATTGTAATTCCGTTAAAATCTTAACTGATTCTGGATCATTGATTTTTAATGACTTTTCAGGTATTCTTCTATGCTGGTATTTGAACATATATCTTTTGATCTTCGACTTGAAGCTCTGGATGCGAGAAGCTTCTAGCTGAACTTTTTTATTGGGAGCAATATTGTGCAGCAATTTTTCTCTTTTTGGTATCTTATATGTGTGTTTTTGTGTGCGAATCATCAGATTCTGTGCTGCAATTGGGATAAATGCTTGTTCCCAATCCTCACTCAAAAAATGGCCCTTTTGGACGCCTTCATCGTGCAAAATTGTCTGCAATTTGGATAGCAATTTGCTCGCATTGGTTATTGCATTCGCGCTTTTCCATGGTGAGACCAACCTGCTGCCTTTTTTGAAGCTGCTCCTGACCCTATCTCGAAATCCATTATCAAGATTTATTTTCCTGGCTGTTCGAAGAATGTTTCGGTACAAATAAAATACAGACGCTCTGTGGGCATAATTATGCTTAAAATGCAGCACATTCATTGTGCCTCTGAATAGAACACAAATAAACTATGTTTTTTCTTGTTTCTTTCGCTTTATTGAGAGTCCCTCCACCTTTAATCGATATTCAATACTCATCTTGGTTTCCAATACTTCAAGCTTTGAAGGCCTCCCTGTATATCTCCACATTGAAATTTGAAATATTTCAGTATATGTCATCACAAATAAACCCGCACATCAGTTCCCCAAGTTATTGAATAAACCGTTACATACTATGCTATTTTTTGTTTTTGTTTCTCTATTTATACTAATTTCCGCATTTGGAAATACAAAAATACATTGAAAGCTCTTTCACGTGATTATGTTGATAATCAGCAAGTTAGCACCATACAAAGAGAGAAAAATCGAAAATCAAAACAAAAAAAAATATAGAAAAAAGAGCTTTTGCAAAGATCATTGATTATAATCTATTACTATTTGACGATGAATGTTCTTGGATTATTGACTTAAAATATAACAATTCGCGCTATTTAGCTATAGTTACTCATTCCCAATAGCGGTAGCTACATTATATAGATTGTTTGATATTCAAAAAAGAAAATAAACACCACGATATTGGAATTCACCATAGAATCAGAAATAAGACGTACAAGATAGCTGAAAGAGATCATATACAAACTAGACAGCTCAAATAGATCAACGATACACAAGATAGCTGAAAAAGATCAAACATATACAAGATAGTTAAAAGAGATCAAAAACACACACAAGACAGCTAAAAGAAATACACACAGAACAGCTGAAAGAATTCAAAAAAAAAAGATAACTTCAAATATCTAGAAAATATCAACTTGAATAAGACTGGTTATTGGGTGTGTGTTGCAATAATTTTGGCGTACTGTCCCCTTTTTTTACTGTTGATTTTGTAGTGGATCAAATTGTTGAACTGATTGGTTTCCCTTAAATACATTTTTTTCTTCTAAAATTTGCTAAAATGTCTAATCCTGCTATCGATGCTATTCCTTTGATTGAATTTCTAAAAGGTATGTTTCAATTATTTCTATTTTTCGACTGTAGAAGTTTCCATGAATAGTTCAGCACTTGTTATTTATTCAATTACTACCGATGATCCAAACTTTTTACTAACAATGCTTTATTTATTATCAACCAGACCGCATATATCTTGGTGCATATAATTACAACCCGCAAGATACCAAAGACTATGTGTTTTTCACAGTGGAAAACGATTTACCTTACAATTCCTTTCATTTGGACTTTGGCCCTTTACATCTTGGTCATTTATACAGATTCGCTGTTGTTCTTCATAATGTGCTAAATGAGGAAGCAAATCAACGTAAGGCAGTAGTTTTTTACTCCTCCATGGGTCCAAAGGAAAGAGCAAACGCAGCTTGTTTGTTGTGTTGCTATATGGTTCTAGTTCAATCTTGGTCACCTCACCAAGTGTTACAGCCAATTTCGCAAATTGAACCTCCATTCATGCCATTCAGAGATGCGGGCTATTCTAACGCAGATTTTGAAATTACAATACAAGATGTAATCTATGGTGTCTGGAGAGCGAAAGAAAGAGGTTTAATAGATTTGCAGAACTTCAATTTGGAAGAGTACGAAAAATACGAGCGTGTAAATAATGGTGACTTAAATATGATAACTAAGGATTTTGTGGCTTTTGCATCTCCACAACAAGCAAAATCCGGAGCGTCAATCAACGAACCATTTAGAAAAGTCTTGGATTATTTTAAAAGGCATGATGTGAAAATGGTTGTTAGATTAAATAGCCGTTTGTATGATAGACAAGAATTTTTAAAAAGAGGTATCGATCACGTTGATATGATTTTTGACGATGGAACTTGTCCAACTATCGAATATGTTAAAGATTTTGTTGGTCTCTCCGAAGGCGTCATTGCTAAAGGCGGAAAAATTGCCGTCCATTGTAAAGCTGGATTGGGAAGAACCGGTTGTTTGATAGGGGCTCATTTGATCTATACATATGGTTTTACTGCAAACGAATGTATTGCTTTTATGCGAATGATTCGTCCAGGTATGGTTGTTGGACCTCAACAGCATTGGCTATATCTACATCAAAACGAATTTAGAAGCTGGAAGTACACTATGGTTCTAGACAATATTCCCAAACCAGAATTATGTGGGTATTGTCCTATGGTTTCTTATGAAGCCTTCAAAAAGAGGCTGAAAAGAAATAACTCAGCGATGGATAACGATGATAATTCCATAATCATAAGTAATCGTTTGAGAAGAACCTCTGGTAAAATGTTAATTTCTGCCCAGACTGCCGTGCCCGAGATATCACCTGGTCAACCAAGAAAAGGTGATAACGGGAGATATGTGTCAACCTCATTTGCTAATAACAACGATGGTAGCAATTTAAACGTTGATGACAATGATGATGAAGATGAAGTTCAAGAGTTTGATAATATATTGCCTGATAATATTCACGAAAATACGGGCATCCTCAACGAAATGTCAATAGATAAGGAAAACACAAAACTGCATATTTCTAAAATAAGAAATAATTCCTCAAAAAATATTCTTTATGACAATTCATTGGAAGATGTTATTGATACTAAAGAAAGTTTTCTTGTAAGAGAAGATGATGACAGTATTACAAGAGCTTCAACAGATAAAGTCAGCTACGTTTCAGATGTAGGTATACTAGAAAAAAGACGTCATAGAATGTCTAATCTGCCAAATACCTCCTGGAGAGTTTTACGCTCTATTACCTCTCCAAACCATAAAAAGACCTCGCTGAGTGTTAATAATAAAATGAATATGCCAATAGTAAGTTCGACACCTGAACAGACTAAAGTGCACAAAGAAGTTATTCTTGATAATGTACGAAAACCTACATCATCACGATCCCGAATTGACGCTAAGATTAGAAATAGATAACCTTTTTAGCTATTCTGTGATGAATTAATTTATTTTTACTTCTTCTGTTACTGTTTTCTGCATTTTTATCATTGATCTTAATTTAAATTATTTCATGTATCTAATTTTTGTAGGTAACAGTGAACTTTTTCATTTCATATTTTCAGAGCCATAATTTTTCACTCCAGGATATATTTTCATTAACTACCACATGCATTTTAGAAAATAAAACTCAAATTTTGTGTATGCTTTCACAAAAGCCTTAAGACCTTTTTGGAAAATAAAATATGTATAATACAGTCAAATAAATGTATGTAAATGAACAAAAAATGTATGTATTTAGAAACTGATTAATATAGTATCAATATATTATAATTCAAGTTTTTGCCGTATGGACTATATATGTATGTATATATAAAATTTGTTATTATTTATTAGAATTGTCAAGAAACTTTGGTTGTTTATTTATCGTTGAGTCTTTTTTTAATTTTGGKTTTTTTTTATTTGGCGCCAGATAGAAGCATGCTTAGTAAACTCTTGCAGTTGGAGGAACTGGTTTACATTCATTTTCATCTAAAGTGGTAGTAATGACACGTCTGTAATCTAACTTGACGTCATCACCATTCTTTGGTTGCCATGACAAAGTGTGCTTCATCCAGTTCTTGTCATCTCTTTCTGGGTAATCTTCTCTGGCGTGAGCACCTCTGGATTCTTTTCTTGCGGCAGCAGAAACTGCAGTTTGAGTAGCACATGTCAACAAGTTTTCTAATTCTAAGGTTTCAACTAAGTCAGAGTTCCAAATCATAGATCTGTCAGTAACACCAACATCATTGAAAGTCTTGTCAATAGCAGTGATGTTCTTTACACCGTCATCCAAAGAAGATTGAGTTCTGAAAACAGAAACATCCCTTTGCATAGTCTTTTGCATAGCCATTCTAATATCAGCTGTTGGTTTTGGACCAGTAGCATTTCTGAGTTTATCCAATCTTTCAATTGAGTGCTTACCGAGTTCAGCATCTAAAGGCTTGTGTGGCTTACCTGGGGTCAATGTATCTCTGATAGTGTGAGAAACAGCTCTACCGAACACAACCAAATCTAACAAGGAATTAGCACCTAATCTGTTAGCACCGTGAACGGAAACACAAGCAGCTTCACCACAAGCCAACAAACCTGGTACAACTTTATCTTCACCATTCTCATCAACGGTCAAACATTCACCTGTCCATTTAGTTGGGATACCACCCATATTGTAATGCACAGTTGGTAAAATTGGAATTGGTTCCTTAGTAACATCTACACCAGCAAAAATGGCAGCAGTTTCGGAGATACCTGGCAATCTTTCTTTTAAGACAGATGGTGGCAAGTGAGATAATTGCAAGAACATGTGATCCTTTTCTTTACCAACACCTCTACCTTCTCTGATTTCCATAGTGATAGCTCTGGAAACAACATCTCTACAGGCCAAATCCTTGGCAGATGGAGCGTATCTTTCCATAAATCTTTCACCTTCAGAGTTGACTAAGAAACCACCTTCACCTCTAGCACCTTCAGTGATAAGACAACCTGATCCATAAATACCAGATGGATGGAATTGAACGAATTCTAAATCTTGTAAAGGCAAGCCAGCTCTGGAGACCATTGCGAAACCGTCACCAGTACAGGTGTGAGCAGAGGTACAAGAGAAATATGCTCTTCCGTACCCACCAGTAGCCATGATAGTCTTGTGAGCTCTGAATCTGTGAAGAGTACCATCTTCTTGGTTGTAAGCAATGACACCTACACATTCACCATCTTCCATTAATAAATCTAAGGCAAAATATTCAATGAAAAAATGAGTATCGTGTCTCAAAGATTGACCATAAAGAGAATGCAAAAGAGCATGACCGGTTCTGTCAGCAACGGCACAAGTTCTGTAAGCTTGACCACCGTGACCGAAATCCTTAGTTTGACCACCGAAAGCTCTTTGGTAGATTCTACCTTCTTCATTTCTAGAGAATGGGACACCATAGTGTTCTAATTCATAGATGGAGTCAGGAGCTTCCCTTGTCATATAGTGGATAGCGTCTTGGTCACCTAACCAATCGGAACCTTTGACGGTATCGTACATATGCCAGTGCCAATCATCCTTGTGCATGTTACCAAGAGCAGCATTGATACCACCTTGTGCGGCGACTGTGTGAGATCTAGTTGGGAACAATTTGGAGATACAAGCTGTCTTGAAACCTTCAACGGCCAAACCGAAGGCAGCTCTCAAACCGGCACCACCGGCACCTACAACCACACAATCGTATTCGTGGTCAATGATGTGGTAGTTTTCTCTCATGCTCATTGCGGCATCTTTAGCTTTTACGTTGTTGTTTGCGGCGATTATCTGGTTAGCTCTTTGAGAGGTGTGGAAGGCTCTCTTGGTTGCGGCGAGCGACGAACCAGAAGGCTTCAAGTGACGTAATGACAACATTGTTACTGCAGTATTGTTGCTGTGAGGGTGATTGTGAGGCTAGCAGAGAGACAATTGGGGGAGGGAAAAAAACGCTCAGGAGGATCTGGAGGAGCTTTTTTTTCTTTTGTTCAACTCTTTGGAGTGGAGTGGGGGAATGGAAAACAGTACAAGGATCTGTAAACTGACTTTCTTTCGGGGGACGAATGGATAGTCTATGGATGGAGCTAAAGGCTGTTTGGCAGTATCAACTTCTGGAGAGTACGCGAGGTCGAAGTGTACACTTGTTGGATACTTTTGGAAAACTTTTGCTCGATGTTTACAAATGTCAGACTCTGTTTTGAATGCAGATGCAAATACAATGTCAAAATGTAGATATATGGGGTTGTGATATCCTTCAAAAGATGGCAAATGGTGTTTAGATTCCAACTTATTCCTTGAATTTAACCCATTAATTTCCTTTCATTATTAATCTGCGTACGATTCCGCTATTCTATATGGTAAACTGTAAAAAAAAAAAAAAAAAAAAAAAAAAAAAAAAAAATTTCCCCCCCAAAAAAAAACACAAAAAAAAAAAAAAAAAAAAAAAAAAAAAAAAATTTCTCCCCCATAAAAAATCCCGCTACTCGAAAAAAAAATGCCTGCAGCACTATGATAAAAACTAAATGCTATGTCCGGGTCCTAAAACGGCGATTATTCATCATTTTTTTAGACACTTTAATTGGTCGATAAAAAGTTGAGAAACCAGTATCCCAGCCTACAAAGGGCTCAAAACGACATGGTTTTTTTCGGGGCTCTCTCCACCATACATATCTGCGTCGACCGCCTAAAACCTCTACATTTTAGTTGATACATTGTAACATTTGTCCATACACATCCTTACCGTTGGGCATTGATTTTTTTTTTCGAGTTCTCCCCCAACCTACGAACAATCAGCAGGCTGATCGACCCACACCGTCTGGGCGATTGCGGGTTCCGACGCGGCTGTTGCAGGATGTCATAAAACAAAGATCTTTTTTCTTTTGATTTGCTGCTGCATAGAATGTATAGTAAAACCTCAGAAAAAACCCAGGAGAAAAAAAAGTGAATAACCCAACAACGGCACAAATGCTTGTCTGCACCACTATGCGTCCTTCTGTGTGCATCACATGGCGCAGGTCGACCCAACACAACGTTACAGGGTGTTGATCGATCAGATAGCGCTTCCTCTAAAGACTCTGGATCACGCTGGCCAAGGTATTGCTATCGTACTTAATATACTTCTCGCTATGCTTGCTGAAGTCGGTGTTCACGTATTTGTCGTGGAACCGGTTGTACAACGGAATAATGAACCCAATATCCTTGATCAACGACTGCTTCAACTGCGGGTCCTTCACATTATACGTCTTGAACTCCTTCACCAACTCATCAAAATCAGTGTTGAACGTCCGGAACCTTTCCTTGATGGTCTCCTTGTCCTTCGAGCTAATCTTGCTCTTCTTGGCATTACCTCCAATCACCGTTACATCCATCAAACTACTTGCCAATGCCTTCCAATCAGCCAAAAACATATTGACCGCCCGTTTCTTTAACTTCTCCAAACGCTCCATGCCCAAGTTTCCAAAAATCGGTAAAAGCGATGACTGTTTAATGATATTCTCTGCCTCATTAATGTTCGCTATAAGAAAATACCCCACCGTGCTTGTGCGCTTCATAAGTAATACTTTTGCCTTCATCTCGTAAGTCACTATGATAGCATCCAAACAATCACTGAAATAACTACTCAACAACGCATCTTTATCATTTTCGTTGATAGGTTGTGTCGTCGAAACTGATGAAAATATCGTGAGCCAATAGGGTTTGGGTGTAGGTATCCAGGTTCCTGGCTTCATGTCTCCAATTATCAATAAACAAACATCATGGAATTCGGCAAAAGTCTTCAAAACATTCAAAAGTTCACCAGTAAATTCACAAGTACCGTTATCAGGTGGCATGACCTTCATTGAACCTATTCGCATATCGATGTATTTCAAATTTTCCTTGAAAGTATTAGCAGAAACCAATTTCACATTGGCAAACATGTTCTCCAACTGTTTCACGCTTGGATTATTACCTGATGTTGCACTTAATTTATCCAATGTAGGCTGCAATTTATTAATACAGTAAATCAACTCAAAAGATAGCGTTCCTTCACTGGCATAGTTCTTGTTGATGAAGTCGATAATATTCGAAACTAAACCCACATACGTTGATAACACAGTCGACATCAATTTTTCAAAAATTCTAATCTTTTTGGCAGCGCTTATAACAGCATTTTTGATCTTATTCCCACTAGTATATTGAATATTCGAGAAAACCTTGATTATTAATTGATTTTCAGAAAGCATAAACTCGCCTAATGCATCTGTGTAAAATTTAATTCCATTAGAATTTTTATGGTAGTCTCCATTTGTCATAACAGGAATAGTAGATTTTTCCATAAAACCCAAACTACCCCTAACAAATAATCTTCTTTGTTCAATGTAAATATTCTCGATCTCTAAGAAATCATTATTTTCTTCAGAAGTTGTATGACGTTGATCTGCAAAATATTGAATGATTAACATCAAATTATTCGTCACATTCTCATCAAATTCTGGGAATTCCATTTGTTGGTTTAGATATGTTCTTGGATCAAACGGTTCGGAAAATTGAATGATCAAATCTTTGGCATAAAGTAACAATTGTGTTTCACCGTTTTTGATGATTTTGATAGCACTCTCAAATATACCTCTAAATTCATCAATTTTTAACTGTCTCATGTCGTTTGATGTCTGCTTCGCATCTTTGAGGCACTTTAAGTACAGAGATAGCTGGTTCTCTAAAACGTTTCTATCTTCTAACTTTCTTTCGTAGCCAGCCAATTTGGCAGCTATATCCTTTACGTTTTCAACTAAGTCCAAACATGATTTAACATTTTTTTGATATACTTCTAAATTTCTGGACGCATCTATCATAGGTTTAATAATGGTCTCTGATCTTTGTGAAGTCTGTGATATCTTTCTTAACCCGCTACTTATATTAGATATCAATGCCCTTGACTTACTCAAACTTTCCTCCAAAATTGAAACATCAGCTTCATCAACATCTACAAGCATTTTTTTCTGTTTACTATCTCAAAATGAACCTAATTTATTCTCTTTCTGTTCTTAATCAATTAGCATATTTTTCTCGAAAAATATTACAATAAATCGAATAACATTTACATTAATTGCATGTTGAGAGAAAATTCATCTTAGATCAAGAATAGTTGTATAAGTTTAATACATGTTTTTATACGTGTGCATCAATCTTTGGCGAAGTCCTATCCTTGTTGCCGTACTGGTATATTTATTCAACTGAAATATTGAAATTTCCGCTAATATTAACCAATACTTATTCACCAAGCATCTCATCCCTAAATATATGGCTAATTCCATGATTATTATTTGAAAGTATATACTTTGAAAAAATTATTGTGTTATTGTAATCAAGTTGCATCTAGTGAAGTCTAATTTGTGATATCTATTTGTTTTTTTTGTGTTCTTTTTTTTGAGCTCACTGTTTCCACATAAAATTAAAATAAAGATCTTATTTAAATAAACAAGTTAGTATGCAGTTTTCAATTAATTCTCGAACCAAAAGTAAACAATATATAATCAATAATACATTTTAAACATTTTACTCAAAATATTGTATTTTAGGACGCGTTTTTATTCAATTTTTTACCTTCACAGAATCAAATATCAACCAAAATAATGCTGACCATGAAATTAAATGAAATATTTTAAAAAAATATTTGAAAAATTCTTGAACATAATAAATAAACGCGTTCTATTAAGATTTTTATACACAAATTTTAGAATTTTAGACTCTGCAAAGGTTTTACCTAAGTGAGCTTGTAAAAGCTAGGAATTGACTCATTCTCTGTTATTTGCTTTTGTTTTAAAAGATTTTTCCGTTTAAAAAAAACTTAAATACTACTTCAAAAAATACATTCGAATATTTACAAAATTCATTTATGTCTCGGTACTATATAAAACTATAAAAGTATTTATTCACTTTATGAGATCCCCAATACTTTTTTTCTGACTCATACTGAGCAACAGAATTATCCCTAGCTATTTTATTCTAACTTTTTTTGGTCTCTATTGAAACACTTATCAAACATACCCTTTTTATGTAATAATGCCAATATCAAAACACCAGGTAAATTCCATACTGAGCACCAAAACATTTTCTTCGCATACGCGTTTGCTAATTGCGTTCCTTCAACTGTAGGGCCATTTGGCGTACTGTAATTGATTTTTTGTTGTTTCCAAAATTTATAACTCAAATACACTAACCAACCATTCAAAACACTGGAATCAATAAGAAAATACCAATCCGTGATATCAAAATAACTCATACCAAAGCAAACTGGGAAAATCAAAAGAGCATATCTTAAAGCAACACGAGCATTCAACTTTGGATTTTCGTATGCAGCCATAACATAACCTGCTCTATGATACTGGTCTTTAATATTATGACTCAAAGCATTGAAATGAGGAAATTGCCAGGCATATAAATATATGGCTAGAGACCATGCACCTGGATGCCACAAGTTAGCAGCCCCTGTAGCAGCCCAAC
The DNA here is from genome assembly GCA_002564245.1 of Saccharomycopsis fermentans. Taxonomy (NCBI): domain Eukaryota; kingdom Fungi; phylum Ascomycota; class Saccharomycetes; order Ascoideales; family Saccharomycopsidaceae; genus Saccharomycopsis; species Saccharomycopsis fermentans. The sequence goes on along the minus strand of JNFW01000008.1, from coordinate 165,111 downwards.
CCATCAATGGTGGGATAGCACCTACAATAGCGCCCACCCATGTATTGATGATAGATTTTCTTTTTAAAGAGGTATAAATCCAAGAATATAAGACAATATTCAGTAGTCCTAGCGCAGCTACCACTGGATTAACTCCAAAATACAAAACACCAAACCCAATTGTTCCTGATACTGCGGCAAAATTATATGCCTGTTGAGGAGTAATAAGTCCCCTAACAACAGGTCTAGCGGCAGTTCTATTCATTTTTTTATCAAATTCAGGTTCTCTACCCATGTTTATGGCATTCGCAGCTCCTGAACAGAGTGTGGTTCCTATTGTCAAACTCAAAAGCTTATAAACACTAGCTGCCGGGTATGGTGACAAAGCATATGAGCATATAGCAGACAACATCACCAAAATAGTTAAATTAGGCTTCGTTAGTGTTACATACGCATTAATCTGTTGTTTTATAGGCAATGTACGGACATTGGCTTGTTCTTTTTGCTCTGTATTTTTCATCACAACTTCGAATGGTATCTTTCCTTCATTCATTGAGGGTTGCTTGAGAGCTGCGTTATTAGTTATTGGGTCTGCATTATTGATGATTGGATCAGCATTGTTATTTTTTGGTGAAGGTGAAGGTGAAGGCTGACAGGATAACATAAATTGACTTTTCAGCTCTAACTTGGACTTGAGGTAAGCAAATGAATTTCTTACGAAGAAATCCAGTGCAACCGCAGTTGCTTTGCTACTGCTGTTACTTCTTTTTGCTATACTTATAGCCAATAATTTGTACGGGCTTCTTGATATTATTCCATATCTATTAACAGAAGCGAGGAGAATCATGATAAGATTTATTCTCGTTCATAGAGCCAGTCTATTTCTAATAGATCTATAATTATTCCAGTGACCGTCGCCTGCTCAAAGTTTATATACTTTTCACTTATTATCTTCAAATACACAACTTTAGATTATTTTCAAATTGACTTAAACAATATTGTTAGTTAAGCAGTGACGAAAATTTTTTTATTTGTGAAAGCATATGTATATATTATGCCTTTTACATACATTTTTTGCATAATTATTTTTCTTGCAAGATACTATCTATACTGCTTTTAATTTACATACTAGAAGCTAATGTGACATACATTATAAACAATTGACTTACTTAAAATATAGCTTAATCGACGTCTAGTGTTCTCAAAAAGAACGAAAATTTACTCAAAAAGGTATTAGTAAACAATTTATCTTATATACATCTATGTTTAGTTAAATGTTTTTATTTTTCAATCAAATCTTCAAAAAAATTGAATCCCAACTCCATTTTAATCTTTCGCCTTTTCGACTTTCTATTGAGTCTTATATTAACGATAATAATCCTTTCTTCTATATCAGCATTTTCATCCTCAAGTTTCCCATCACTTTTGATTTCAAAAGTGACCCGTTCCTTTATACTTAAATTGTATAGTTGCTCAAAAAGTTTCTGCAACTCTAAGATAATACGTCTAAAAAAGTTGAAAACTTTGATATTATTATCGTATTTAGTGACAAATTTTTTAGACTTTAATAACTTTTGCATGTTGAATCTCAAAAATTCAATCATCAAGTTGTTCAACGTCTCTGAGTTCTCGGGATCAGCTCGAGAAATTGTGTCATGAAATTTATAAGAATCGCTTATCTCAAACTTAAACGTGGACATATTAAATAAATTTTCGTAATTAAGAATAACGTCAATACCGCTTGACGTATTGCTTTCTTCATAGCTATAAGCATTCATTATCCTTATAGTAACATACTTATTATCTACTTTGCCTAATTTCAATTTAGTACGCTCTTTCAAATAATCTATTTCATTCTTGAGCCTCAACAAAGCTTTATTATCAAAAGGGTTACTGACGTTCAATTCATTTTCATTCTCAATTATAATTTTAGAAAAATTTTCAATCTCTAATTTTTTGAAACTTATTTTCTCTTGTAAAGACTTATCTTTTTCCATTGCATCATTCAATTCGTTTTGTTTTCTTATTAACTCTTGAGTAACCTTAATTAGTTCTTCTCTTACAGCCAACATAGTTGCCTGATTTTCTCCTTCACTTTGATTTTTCTTTATAAATTTATTTTGAAAAGCCAATCTATTATAATTATCTTTTATTGACTTTTGTCTTTCTAAAAGCTCATTAAAGAGGATCTGATAATCTTGAAATCTATCCTTTAGTTCCTTATCTCTATTATTTAAATCAGTCATCCTTTTTGTTAAAATTTTATTTATATCTTCAATCAATTGATTTTTCCAGTTATACCAATCATTTTGAGCTTCAAGTTTAGAATATTTTTTACTAACATGAAACTGTGCAATCATTGAATTTTTGATTTGTACAGATCCAGAAACAAAATCTCTTATTACAGAAGGATTCAGCTCAGCAATTTCCAAATCAATTTGCTTATAAAATTCTTGTCCTTCTTTGATATACTTTTTAAGTTCTAAACATCCATAGGTCAACAACTCCAACTTGCATAATTTTTCATTATTTTCGCCATAACAAAGTTGATTATCAGAGTCATCCGAAAACTTTTCGGAATCTATTTTGTTTTTCATATTCAGATCCAATTTTGGTAATAATGAAGTTGTCAAAATTGTAGAATGTACTATATCATCAAAAAATTTAACATTTATTTCTTTGAGAAATTTAGCTAACGTGATATTTTTGTAATCTTCATCCATAACTTGGTCATCATGCTCTTCTACTTTGGTTTCCCGAAATTCCTGCGTGCTTGATGTTTCATCTTCATCATTACTCAAAGAGTTATTGTTAGTGGAAGGTATCAAATATGTATTAGACGTGGCTCCTAAAGTATTCTGTAAGACTGCAATAGAGGATAGTCTTTTCTCAGATCTTAATTTTTTTGTATCTTCATTAGATGATGTGGGTAAGCTATGCCTTTTTTTATTTTTACTCAGAGTATCTTTCTTTATATCTAGGTTTGATTTTTTTAAAATTTCTTGGTCACTAAAATTCAAAGCTGGTAATTTCGGTATCAACTGTTTGATAGGTGATATTTTTTGGTTCAATCCATCATTATTCCTACTCATAGCTTTACGCAACGGCGAAGTATTTAGACTTGATGGCAGCGGTAATTTTCTCTCACTATCTAAAAAGAGTTGTCTTTTCTTATCATCCGAGTGGTCAAAATCATCGGGAGAAAAGGCAATATTTTTGAAGTTTTCAATATTAGTATTATTTTCTATGGAGACAGTTTTATTGTCGCTTTTAATATGGTCTTCGAACGATTCTTTTAGAGGTGAAGATGTGATAGGAATATTTCCTATGAGACTATTAGCAATTGTATTACTAATAGTCTTTTCATCTTGATATATAGCTGAATCTTCCTCCTCCTCATTATTATTATCTGCTTGTGAAACTAGTACATCATCACCAGAAGTAATTTCATCTAGGATGCTGTCTCCGTCCTCGATATATTTACCTTGCAAACCTTGTGATTGACCTTTATCATTTTCTATGAACAAAGATTTATTTCCATCAATTGAGGCAGATTCATCACTATCCCCGAGATTAATGTTCCCTGATGTTATATTTGCATCATCTTCAGACTCATCCTCTTCTTGATTAGGTCTTATGGTTTTATCACCTACCTCAGTATCAGCAGGTGGAATCGGCAATTTAGCAATATCAATCTTTTCTAGCACCTCTGCAAACCCAATTTCTTTATGCGTAATTGGATCTTCACTTTTCTTTGTAGTTGTATCTCCAAATGTTGATTTGTCTGAGGAAGATAACTCCTTTTCGGTTAGGCCTGCACTTTCAGCATTATGAACATCTTTTTTACGATTCGCAGATAAAATCTTGGGTTCATCATGCTGTGTAATTTCATTGATTTTAATAGGTTTCGTAAATTCCATTGTTTCTTCATCTCCTTCGACAGGTAAAGAAGACTCTAGAAATTCTTTGTTTCTTTGATGATCTTTTTTCGATGGATTACTTACAAACGCGGATGTACCCTCATTTATGGATATAGGTTTTGTGAATTCCATCGAATCTTCCTCCGCATCAACAAAATTTTTGTCATCATCATCATCATCATCGCTACTGGTACCTCCAGTTGGGTCATGTGAATCGATTTTTGTACTAGTAGTATTTATTTTGATCTTAGTGGAAGAAATAGGCTTTGTTAACTCCATTGTTGCTTCTTCCTCATCTGTATCAAGATATGGCTGAATAGCAACAGGCTTATGTATTCTTATAGGTTTGGTGAATTCCATTGTCTCTTCTCTAAGCTCATCTTCTCTTCTATTTCCTTCTTTACGAATCCCATCAATTTCCTGTTCCAACTTTTTTCCGATGCTCTTATTTACTGTTGAAACAGGTGCAGTAAGCTCCATAGTTACTTCTTCTCCACTTACATCCCAGGTGTCATTATTATTTTCCTTAATAGTGTCATCGAGCCTTTGGAAATCTAAAAGATCTATCTTCACGAAATCAGTGCTGCTTTCATCTTTTTGCAAATTCTCTAAAATCTCGTCTCGCTGAATTGTTTTCCGTTTTCCCTCCTTTGTTTTCGTGAAAATTTCATCCAACTTAATCTCTGTTAAATTTGCTAGATCTTCGTCATCTTCTACACTACTTTCATAATCTTCCATCGAGCTGCCAACATTTTGAAAGCTATTTAAATTTATTAAATGTATTTTTGCGTTTTCATGTTTATTAATCTCAGAACCATCATTTTCTTGGTACCCATTCGTTTGTTTGGCCACGTCATTGCCCTTTTCTTCTTCCTCTTCTTCTTCTTCTTCTTCTTCTTCTTCTTCTTGGTTTACATATTTCTCTTCTTCTGGATTTGTGTCATCATCCGTTGCCGTCTGATTACCATCCAGTTCATCGTTTCCTGTTTCACTGCCACTAGATTCATATTGACTATAATTAGATACACGTGTTATTTGATGAAGCGTAACTTCTGGAGCAAAAGAAACCCTTCTTTTATCAATTTTGGAAATCTTCCTGCTTGATGGTGAAAAAGTCTCCTTTAAAATACTTTTATGTTGTTGAGGTTCACCAATTGTAGTATGCCTTCTTTTTGACTTCGATATTTTATCTTTAACTTCTCGAAAAGCGTTATGTGAAGGAGATGGTGGCGGAGGTGACACCATTTTATCTAGTTTTATTGTCGTGCAATCTGCAATCCATTTATAGAATCGCACAGTATTATATGAATGACAATAATTTGATTGATATGATTAAGCTTTATAAACACTATCTAATAATGACCAAATTGAGGGAAGAATTGATTTGCTTAAAAAAGTAAAAAGAAGTCGCAAACCTCTGTTTCACCTTTATTGTTGTTGAATTAAATAGTAAATGATGATGACTATGTTGAATAATTTCGACTCAGCTGTGTGTTTATTTATGTTTTTGTTTTATTATTTTGTTTTGTTTATTATGGTTTCGGTTTTCCTGCTCTGACCGCAAGAAAAATGATGTCTTGGAGATTTTCATTTGGAGAAAAAAAATACATATTAAAAAGATTTGCGTTATCTCATACTTTCAAAAATTCGTACTTATCAATCAAGTTTGACGCGTCCCCCAGCAGATATCATTGGATGAAACAGAATCTTGGAAAAATAACTTACTTTACTCATGAATAAAGGCATATATAATATGAAACAACTGATTTTTCAAAAAGAAGAATCAAAAATTGGAGTTATAGATTTTTTTTAAAGAAGATGTTCTAAATATTGACGCGTTTCGTAAAAAAATATAGTTCAATCTTTGTTAGTTTTCATTTATTAGTTATTGTGGTGTAATACTGGAGCTAAATCTTATAGCTTTACTCTCTGAAAAAGTTATCCTAGTGCTAGTTACGAATCGAGGCATAAATTTAAGAAAACAAAGTAAATGTATAAATGTTAATGTATAAATGTTATAGTATAAAAATGCAATTTTTTTTTTAAATAATAATGACAAAAAAAAAAGAATAAAATAGATTTAGTACAAGTATTTGAAGGCAGGATTCTTGTCCCCTTGTTTTATCTTGTCTTCTTCAGAGAGTGAGTAGTACTTTATCTGATAGGATTCCTTCTGTTTGTTGGAGTTTTGCTTCACAACATAGAGCAAGTAAATAACCATGGAAACAATCGAGAAGGCAGTGAACGCAAGACTAACGGACAAACCAGTGACATATTTTGGTGCATCCTTCCCAAGGAAAATATATGTAGATATAATACCACCAATATTACCAAAACCAACAAGGAAGGAACTTCCAACACCTTTTCTCAAATGACCACCATAGTTTAAGGAAGACCAACAAACAAGTATTGGCATGGCAGTATAAAGACCGCAAGCTGTAAGGAAGCAAGCACCATATCTTGCATGAATGCTATCGCATGACAAAACCATAGCAAGACCTACGATAGCAAGAAGGGAAGAGAAAATTGCGTATGGAGTTCTAATTTTAGTGAAATCGGAGATAAATGATACAATAATTGAAAATCCGAAAGCGCAAACCCATGGATAAACAGACATTTGATTTGCTTTATTTCCAGTGTAACCCATAGCAGAGATAATGGAAGTAGCAAAATAAGCGTAACCGTAAGCTGGAATAATCAATGAAAAATAAGCGACTGCGGTAATCCAAATCATTGGATCTTTAAAGACTCCCAACACATCTTTGAAAGTGTTGTGGACTTCAAAACCCGAGTTTGCACTAGTGTAAATTTCCAATTTTCTTTTGATGAAAGCACGCTCATTAGAGCTGAGAAATCTACTATTTTCTGGGAAATTAGGAATTATTAAAAACAAAACAAAAGCAAGACCAGCAGTGAATGTTCCTTCAACGATGAAAACCCATTGCCAAGAACTAATACCATATCTTCCATCAAGTTCTTTGATTTTGTAAGCAATGGCACCACCAGCAGCACCAGCAAGACAAGTGCAACTAAAAAATGTAGAAAATCTTCTTTGGGACTCTTTCGGCGTGTAAAAATTGGCTAATATATAGAAGATAGCAGGGAAAGAACCAGATTCAAAGATACCAAGTAGAAATCTGCAAGCGGCTAAACCACCAAAATTTTTAACAAAACCCATTCCAATAGTGATAACACCGAAGAAGAAGATACAACCAGATAACCAGATGTGAGGTCTAACAATTTTAATGCAGTAGTTAGATAAAACTTCAAAGAAAACATATGGAACAAAGAAAAGGGTAAGAGCAGTGTTGAACTGATCACCCTTTAAGTCAAGCGCTTTAGGTAAACCAAGCACTTTAGCGTTGGAAATGTTAACTCTATCCAAGAAAGCAAGGAAATAAAGAAGAGCAAGGGGAGGAACAACGCATAAGTCAATTTTCCACATAAGCTTTTTCTGGTCGATTCCGAGTTCTGCAGCAAGTTCATCGACTTCTTTATCCAATTTTCTAGGATCAGCAAAAGTTGTTAGTTTGTTGTCCGATTCTAGATCAGTGTTCGCAGAGAATTGCTCCAATGGAGGCGACACTGGTATTTTCTCGGCTTCTATTGAAGAATGTTCTTCTTTTGACATTGTGGGCTACAATAATTTTGTATTTTTTCCAAACAAACAATTTATGGGACTGAAAAACAAAGTATGTTTTTGGTTGCAAGAGTTTTGAAGGAGAGATAATTCCCAGTAATGAAAGAATACGGTTATGTTTTAGGATATCGAGTATAAATATATCGAATATTACATCTTTCAAGATTTGAAGTTCATAATTTTACAGGATCTGGGGTAGCTTAAATAGCAGTTTGAAAATTTCGTCGATAATTTTTGTATGATTTAAAATGAACGAAATTTATCAAATATGAATTCCGAAACCATTTAGTGTTAGTCATTTTCATCTTTTTTTGTCCTTATTTAACTAATTTGTGTAGTCAGATTTAATTGAATAACAGTGAAATTGCCAGCAGGTTGCAGAAAAAAAAAGTAATTCACACTTATTCTAGCGGAAAACTGGAGTAGCAAAGCATATTTTTCATATACACATATGCATGTAACGTTCGATAGTGTGCATGCAAATCTACAACAAACTTACCGGCCCTGAACCAGGTTACAATACAGAAATAAATACACCACTCTCAAAACTTGAGGAGAAAGAAAGAATTTGAAAAAGTAATTCCTTCATAATATGAAAAGTAACTCTTTTATAATATGAACAGATAATCAATAATCCATAGTGTTTGTTTCTAAGGAGCTTGAAAAAAAAAGATGGATTGATTATTTGGATTGTAACCATAATAACAATCAGAGAGAAATTTTTGAAGACTTTCAGATTTGCAAAACCACCGAAAGAGGGTACTGTTGCTGCAATTCAATTAGGAAACTTCAACAGGTCATGGGTTTTCTGAAGATGAATTATGACTAATTTTTTTTTTTTCTTTTTTCTTCACAGTGTGGTGAGACCCGGAGATGCGGATAACGGAAAAAGATGAACTGCACAGGAAAAGAGTCCCGAAAGAGGAGAAGTAGGGTAAAATATAGAATGAGATCAATTAGTTCTTGAAATTCCCATGTAAAATGAAAAGAATATGGCCATTTAATCGATTTCAGCTGGTCCAGGGTCCAAAGAATAATAAATGTCAATTGTGTCAACTTTAAGAACAAGTTTTGATCTCGACGGCTGCAAGTTGTGGAAAAACAGTTGATGTTTTGTGAACAGTAAGCAGTGAACTGTGTGAAATGTGTTGCTTCGTTACCGCCAATTGCCGCTGAATGTTAACTTAGCGCGTATAAACTGTCCGAGGGAGCTGCATATGGTCACGTGAATCACCGTCCATAGCCGATATTTGAACATCAAATATGCAAAAATTCAGGTAGTTTGAGAGGATATCTGTCAAAAGTTGTATATGTGAACTAAAAAGCCAAAAGAGATCTGGGGGAACCACATGTATGATTCGATTGTTATGTACGGTTGATGATAGATTTGTATACAATCTGATAGAAACAGCTGAATAGTTGCCAGAACCTTGTTGTGTCAATCTGGGAAAACATATCTTCCTGCCGCGGCACTGTTTCTTGATACACACTCATATACTCTTACTATTGATATGTATTTCACATTGAACCGCCCGCTAATTCCTATTATGAAATTCTTGTTTGTAGAAAACCACAGTTACATTGATATTAGAGCTTTTGCAAATAGTTAGTTTATAAAACAGAAACCATCACATATTTTACGTTGAAAGATCATTTTTGGTTGGTTTCCAGAGGAAGGAACATGTATTTAAACAACCTTCAACTAATTTGGACCGCTCAGAATAAGTGATTCACGTTAAATGAATCAATATGACCTAAAGCCAGAGGAGGCATTTAAAAGTGATGATGTTATGAATGAAACACATAGAAGCTCCGCTGAAAATAATATGAATGCGAGAAACAATTAATCCTTACATCTGACACCGTAACATCCAGAGAACATTTACTTGTAAAACATGTACATATGATAACCATCACAAAAATTTACCTTAACACCCAAAAAGCTGAACAAACGAAACACACCCAAAACTGAATGTGTTAAATTGGATCTTGTCAAAATCATCGATCGAACTCGCATCGATAATTCCGAGAAAATAACTGAAACATCGGTTAATCGAATATAGTGCGCGTGCGTCTCGAAATATATATATATATATATGTTGAATTTCAATTGATGGATTTCTGCCTGCAACTGAAGGAAATGCAAGCATCCATCATCAAACAAATCCAATACAAATTTCATAGAAACTAAAGTTTCAGGTGCAGGCAGGAAGATTCCTGGTAGGAGCTATTAATTGATCAGTTTTACAAAGAAACCAGTGTTTTTATCCTCACTTACATATTTTTTGTATCTTTCACATTTCGGATGCGAATACAGCGTGTTTTTATTTCTGGTATCACTTTTCTGAGGTTCTTTTCTCATTGCGTCTTCTGATTGATGGAATTTCTGCCGAATTCTTTTATTGAAGACATTTGATCCTTTTGACTTAGTACGATCAGCTTTCTTACTTCAGTATAATCAGCTTGCTCATTTTAGTACGGTCAACTTTTCCATTTTCGTATGCTCAGCTCTTTCATTTGTTTAAAATTTAGTACATTTAGTTTACTAGTTTCGTGAGTTCACAATAAGTGCAGTAGAGTTTGCATATATATTATTATTATTGGTGCGTACCAGATTTTTTTTGTTTGCAGCGTTCTTTATGAAAGAAGGCGCAGAGGTACGCGCTTCCAGATAAAAACAAAATTGTGTCATTTGATAATTGCACTGTTTGTTTCGATTAGGTCCTTCAGGTTGATGCCACAAGAAAAAAAATCCTATTTATTTTAGCTGTTTACTAACGCATTTTTATGCGAAACCAAGAAAAAAAAAACGTTTTTTTCTTCTTCTTCTCGTTAATTAGTGCCTGTCCATCAAACGGTTAAGAGCGTTGAGAATGTTCTAATTTAATTAGTTCCTTAATTAAGATAGTGAATTTGATTCTATAAAGCTTAATTAATGCTTATAAATAACAATCTCAGCCCAACGAACCTGCCAGAAATTCATGGTAAAGTACGTTAGTTGGTTTTAGGTAAGGCCCTTCTTTGGTCATTATCGAAATTGCCGAAATTCAAAAGTATTTATAGCATTCCAAAAGAAAAATAAATGGTTACTACTAAGAAAAAAAAGCTAATTTGATTAACACAAAAAAAAAAAAATAAAACATGCTAAAACAGGCACAACCAGGAAAAAAAAATAGTTCAAACAGGCATATATGACGAATGAAAAAGAAAAAAAAAGAATGTACACAGAAAAAAGTAAACCATCAGATCATAAAAGAATCAATTTTCAAAAGGACACACCGAAAATGAAGCGAAACTAATTGTAATACCACACATATTCTAAAACACAATACAATTTTTTTTTTCTTTCAATATACCCATCTCTATTGTTCAGAACTTTTAGTTATTTGTTCTTTTTATTTTCTTCTACTATTTCCTCTTTCCTTTCAACTTTGCTGAAATCTTTGTAACCTTATACTAAACACAATCTATACTCGTGGCCTGGTCAACTCTCTTGAATCAGTCTATAGAAATAGGAGCCCACCAGAACATCCCATGGGACATCAACATTACCTTCCCAAATAGTGTATATCTTCGAAAAAGTTACTGCTTGTAATCTTGAAGGTCTGACTCACCCACGTTCTTATATTTATCGTGTTTTTCCTGCTACTCTTTGCTGAAATTCTTTCTTCTTTTGCAATTTCAGACCCGCTAGCTGTTAGATTGGCGTTCTAATATCCAGAAAAAGGAGATTCCAGCATATCGCGAACAAATAGGAAATTGCATTTTCCACAATGTCCAACTCAAACGAACTAGTCGACAAGATTTTCGCATTTCCGGTTCTGGCAAACTACGATACAGAGAAACTTGAAAGCATTAGAGATGCTGTGAAGAAGGAGAACTCTCAGGTTTTGATTCTCGATTTTGTTTCTTTATTGATGAAAATCATCGGATGTATAAACATTCAAGCTACTCCTTCCGCAAAGGGAAATAACAATCCATACTCCTCATCATCATTCTCTTCCACATCCAGCTTGAGTAAAGCTTCTTCTTTTGCTTCACTACAGTCCTTAATCCTCAAGGGAAGTACAGGTAATGACAACTCTCGGTCAAACTCTAACAATAATAACGCAAATGCCAATGCCAACAGCAATACCCCAAACAATATGTCCAAATCAAATTCCAATTCTTCTTTGTTCAATAACGGTTCTTCGAATAATCGTTCCTGTTCAGAAGATACATCTTCTTCTTCCATTGAGCTTTCTACTAATGAAACAGAATGCTCTCTTCCAACCACAATTACAATTACAAAGAAAAATACTCCTGCAGGTACCACTAATGATACCACAAAAAACTCAAGCGATGTGACCCACAATGAGCTACATTTTGTCGACGATTCCATAAAGAGAAACAAATTAGTCAAAGAAGTAATTCATTGGCTAAGTTACTTGTCCGCTAAAGGTTTTGCTGAAGCACAATACTTGCTTGCAGATATTTATTCCTCCGGATTGTTACTTAGTAAAATAGACTATCATCGTTCTTTTCAACTCTTTCTCGATGCTGCAAAGCGCGAGCATCCAGAGAGTTGTTATAGAGTAGCTTGTTGCTATGAATCAGGCTTAGGATGCAACAGAGATGCTTCCAAAGCTATAAAATATCTACAAATAGCTTCTAGCAAATCGCATCCCGCATCTTTGCTAAAGCTTGGTCTATACTACTTTAACGGTAATCTCGGTATTCCTAAAAATATTCAAAACCAGTCTAAAGGTATCAACTTGTTAAATTTTGCAGTTCAAAATGCCACTCCTATTACTTGTAATGCACCATATGAACTCGCTAAGATTTACGAGTCCGGATTTAAAGATATTTTGATCTCAGATAAACAATATGCTTTGACTCTTTATAAACAAGCTGCAAAGCTCGGTCATGGAATGTCTTGCGGGTTTCTTGGAAGTATTTATGAGTTAGGGGATTCTCCAGCATATGGCGTTTACAAACCTGATTATCAGTTATCTATATATTACTACCATCTTGGTGCGCAGAATCAAGATATAATCTCAATGATGGGAATGAGTGGCTGGTATTTGCTTGGATGCTTGCCAATCTTGAAGAAAAATGACAGTAAAAGCTTTTATTGGGCATTAATGGCTGCAGAAAAAGGATTACCAAAAGCACAATTTACAGTTGCATATTTTTATAGAAAAGGAATTGGTTGTGAGGTTAATAAGGCCGAATCAAATAGACATGCCATTCTTGCGGCGGAAGGTGGCTATCAAAAGGCTAAAGATTATGTCGCAAAAAATAAGATCCAACATTCTTCTTTACCAAGATCTCAAACAAGTTCATCATTACTATCAGAAAATAGTATTTCAATTAATAACGGAAAACGACAAAACAATCTATCAAGAAGAAAATCTCTTTTGTCCTTGAGCAATTTCAGCAGCCTCTCTTTTTCTTCTCCTAATTCTGACTCTCTGAACTCTCAAAACAATACCAGAAGAGCAAGCGTTAGTAGCTTCACTCTTACAAATTTCTCAACTGCAAAGACAACTACTTCAAATCACAACTCAAACATTGGTAAAGAACCAGAAAATAAAGCACCAGTGATTACGACCTCAGGCAAAAAATTCTCGCTGCTTTTCAGAAGCGAGTCTTTAAGAAGATTCCGCACTGGATTTAGATCATTCTCTACTAAGCAACAAGTATGATAGAGATTTTCCATTTTTTTTTGTTTTGATTCAAAACACCAGCTTCTAATTTTTTTTGACATTTAATTAATCTTAATAATACTTTTTTTTTGTTATTTCTATTTTATTTTTCATTTTTCTTGTTTTTCTCTAACTAAGTTATAAGTCTTTTTGTTTTAATTGATTAATATTATAATAATGACCATTTCGCATTCTTTCATCTCCTGTCTTTTCAATAATTAAACAAAACTATTTTCTGATAGACATTCATACAGATATCCACATATATAACTAGCAATCTGAATACTTTTTCGAAAAAAGTAATACAATATTGGTTTTGAGTGGGGAATTGAGATCTTTATTGAAGCAAAAATATAGCTCGTATTCTTCAATCTTTCTTTCATACTTTCTCTTTATGCATGTTGAAATTCTAATATTTTTTTACGAAGCCAGCGTTCGCAATTATCTGAGTACAGAATTGAATTCACTCTGAAAGAAGAAGTCATCTAAAAAAAGCATACATATGGAGGTAGATACATATATAGATAGATGTTTGTGCGAAAACATCATCTCACAATTTATGAATCACACCAAATAATTATATTTTCTAATCAAATATCTTACCCTATCAAAGTTTTAGCCCTCGCTTTATTCGTTAGAGGTTTCCTAAGAATTGTGCTCGGGCGTATAATTGGTAATGATTGAGAGATTGCTGTCAAATACCGCAAAACCAAAGTCACTGTTAGGTACGCTGCAGGCAGCTGGAAAAGTGCAATGTAACATTTGTTGTCAGAATGATGGTAAGTATAAGTGTCCCAGATGTAAAATAATGTATTGCTCTGTGAAATGCTTTAAGTCAACGAAGCACAATCACACTGCCAGTGCGCCAGATGCACAAGTATCAAAAGGGATTAAAAAACAAGAAATCAATAAGAACAACCGTGCTAGCAAACTTATTTCTCTGAATCAACTTACAGAAGGATTAAGCAAATTAAGTGAAGCCTCTCAACAAATCCTTAGCTGCAATAGTAACAGCACCAAAGTTTTAGAAGATGGCATCGAAAAAGATGTAAACACTGAGCCATCCACAAGCAATAGCTCAGCCATAGAGAAAAAAATGGCGAAGGAGGAAAGGCAGCAAAAGGTTTCAAAAATGTTGAGTATATTGACATTGCCTCAACTTCAGATTCAACTTTTGATTTTGAACGCGATTATTAACGAGAAAAAAACTTCATCCTCGAGTAGTTTTCAGAATTTTGCGGATCTAAGTAATGAAGGTAACAAAAGTAATATGAGTATTGATAACGATGATTTACAGATGAAAGATGTCGAAAATGATTCAGATGCCCCTGTTTCAACTAACAATATGGAGAAAGCCAACAATCCACTAATATTTTCTGGTAGCGTAGATGATAATCCAGATGCCAGGCGAGAAATTGCACTCAAAAAATTGCAAAGCCTAAGGGAAGGAGGTGAACATTATAATGAATTGGTGGAAGAATTTTGTAAACTTTTTGAACAATTAGAGAGTAAGTGAATTTACTTGGTTAGATGGCACAGTTTATAACTTAGTTGAACTGCAGCAGTAGATTGGAATTGATTTATAATGATCATTTCCAGTATTTTAGATTATAGGATAATTTAAAAGCAGTTCTCAAGAATGTAATACAAGTTACTTTCGCAAAATTAATATTTATTTAGTAGGATATTAGTTAGCAATTTATATAGAAAAATAAAGCGACTAAGAGAATTCAGAATAATAATAGATTAAACAATCAAAGCTCTTGCGGCTTCTCTAGATTTCTGTAATAATACAGCATCTGCAATAACTAAAGCTGCCATAGCTTCAACAATAGGTACAGCACGAGGTACAACATTAGGATCGTGTCTTCCTCTAGCTTTTAACACACCATCTTCTCCAGTGTAAGAAGCGGTTTCTTGCTCTTGAGAAATGGTTGCAGCAGGTTTGAAAGCAACAGAAAAATAAATATTTTCTCCATTTGAGATACCACCTTGGATACCTCCAGAGTTGTTTGTTTTAGTTCTGAATCTACCAGAAGCAACGTCTTTGAAAAACGGATCATTATGCTTAGATCCACACATGGTGACACCATGGAAACCAGAGCCAAATTCAAAACCTTTGGTAGCAGGAATTGAAAGCATAGCATGTGCTAATAAAGCCTCCAATTTGTCAAAGGCTGGCTCACCAAGACCTACTGGGACGTTTTTTATAACACATGTGACTACACCACCGATAGAATCATGAGCGTCTCTTGTTTTCTCAACGAGTTTAGTTGCTTCTGCTGCAACTGCTTCGTCTGGGATTCTAATAGGCGAGAATGTGTCAACTTTCTCTCTGGTAATATCAGTTAACAATTTTTGAAACTTTTCGCTAGTTGGATCTCTATTGAGGGAAACAGGACCAACTGCCGAGACAAAGGCCACAACCTCAATTCCGTAGGCTTTGAACAAGAATTTCTCTGCAATAGCACCTGCAGCGACTCTACCAATGGTTTCTCTAGCACTGGATCTTCCACCACCACTGGAAGCTTTGATTCCGTACTTCTGTAGGTATGTGTAGTCTGCATGGCTAGGTCTTGGATAGACATCTGTTTCAGAGTAGTCCTTTGGACGATGGTCTTCATTTAAAACGAGCATACCAATTGGGGTACCCAAGGTTTTACCATTTTCGGTACCTGATTGTATCGCGACCTGATCTTTTTCGTTTCTTGGGGTGGCCAACTTGGATTGGCCAGGTCTTCTTCTGGTAAGCTGAGGCTGTATGTCAGCCTCTGTGAGGTCCAAGCCTGGAGGAACTCCATCGACAATGCAGCCTACAGACTTGCAGTGTGATTCACCGTATGTTGTGACGCCTAGATTCTACGCTTTTGAAACTAGCCAGTTCTGCGCGGCCATTGCCCACGCGTTACTGTAGTATTCAAAAACAAGCACTTGTTAGTCGAAAGTTCAGGGAAATGCAAAAAAGGAGAAAAAAAATCATTGGGTGATTCGGAACAACAGTGGACAGGGATGCTGCGAGCGATTTTCCAAATTTCCGATTGAAAACTCAGTACATACGAAAAATTGAGCCAAATGTGGACATGTTGAAGTGAAATTTCGCAACTTATTATAAATAGCGGGATATCTATATCTGTTTAGTGCAAAAATAAGGGTTTTTTGCGTTATTGTGTCTTGTGTTTTCGAAACAGAACGCAGAAGGATCCTTCATGATGTAGCTTGGGATATTTGTATCAGCATACTTTGATGGAGATTTTTCAATATTTGGGCATATTTCTCCAATTATGAATCATCGACAAGTCATTGAAAAAAAAAAAAAAAAGAAAAAGATCCAGCTCCGGAATTATGACGGATAGAAAACGTTACACAATTCCGTCGCCTGACAAATATTGCCGTACTTGCAAATGTCACGTGCAAACCACGCCGTTTTTTTTTTCTAAATTTTTTTTTTTTTTTCTCTATTTTTCCGACTCAGAAGGAGAAGTCGATCTCACATAGAAGAAAAATATTTTTTTTTGTATGAGGAATAAAGACAGCATTAAGTAGATGACGAAGAAAAAGAAACAGAGTGAAAACAGGTGAATAAATTACCAGCGGGAGTAGAAATAAAGGGTGTTTGGCCAATATACGCTAAACTGAATACCCAGAAACCAACTCCAAATCAACTAAAAGATCCAAAACAAGCCATTTTGAGTTTCCCACTGGCCATACTTTGTAGATCCTCCAATCAATAGGCTGCTCACACAATTTTTGGTGGTGAAAATTTTAGTTTTTCAAGTGAATAATCGCGATTTGTTGACGCAGGCAAGCATTTGCATCGCGACCCAAAACTGAATATATCTGAGAGTTACTCTTCAAAATACGTTGCTTCTGGTGAATTTATTGTACTGTTTTGTGTCTCCTGCAGTTTCTGAGAAATTTGGTGACCTTTTTTGTCGTTATTCACGCTTTAAAATACCTGGTTCCAGCTAAGTTACAAGCAGTTCTGAAGAAGAAAAAAATCATATCTCCAAATTTGTCGAATACCACAAACATATCTGGAGTAAACTCCCCAGGAAATTCGTCTCCAAATCCAATATCTCTCTTCGTTCGTTTCCAAAAAAAAAGATCCTCAATTAATTTATTTGCTTTCCTCTCTTGAATGACCGTCGGAATCACTATGATATCTACCTCTCAGCAGTACTCGTTCCCCTTGGTTGGCGAGTCTTCGCAGTCAAACAAGGAACAGATACTGTTAAATGGACCTGCTGGCGGCAACGTTAGCAGCGTCTCTAACAGATCGAGAACTCCCTCGTTGACCTTAAGCGGTGCTCATGACGTGCCGCCTATTTTACCAGTACCGTCACCAAAAACAGCTCAGAAATCCTCCCATTCAAGAAAAAATAGAAAACAGAGAGGTTTATCCATATCAAGCGGTGTTTCTTACACAAATTTCTATAACAAAGTACAACCAAATTCCCATTTTGATTTACCACGACTTGACGAGTATAACTATTCTTATGCATCGTCATCACTGCATCCAATTAGCTCAAAAAATGCGGCCATTTCTGCCTGGCTAGCCAAATTCGATTTGAAAATCATTTCTTTATGCTCATTATGGTACATCTCTTCTATAATATCATCAAATTTGTCCAAGACCATCCTAAGAAACTTCAAATACCCAGTAACACTAACAGAAATTCAGTTCTTTGTTGCTTCATTTCTTTGTTTAATCACCTTCAATATCATACACAAAAACAAATCACTTGCGCAACTGTTTCCTTTGGGTACTTTTCCATCTCAAATTAACACAAATGTTTCTTTATATGACATAATAAAACCTACAAGATTGATTCTTGTACAAACGATACCCATGGGAATGTTTCAATTTGTCGGCCATATCACTTCACATAATGCTACGTCACTTATAAGCGTGGCAATGGTTCATACAGTTAAAGCATTATCTCCAATTGTTACTGTTCTTAGCTACAGATTTTTTTACAACGTCCATTATCCGTTATTAACCTATATCACTTTGATTCCTTTGATTGTGGGAATAATGTTGACTTGTCTTTTCAAATCAAACAGCAAAAAGTCTTCGTCTTTGTCTACTACATCATCTGATCATTTTAAGGGCTTAATATTCGCCTTCATCTCTATGATTATTTTTGTTTCACAAAACATTTTTGCCAAAAAGATTTTAACTTATAAGACAAATCTTCTCAAACAGGATGATGAAAATGCACTGGAAAACCTTTTACCTATTGATAGAGACGAAGAACATACAATGCGCAAGATTTCAGAGAAAAAGAAGATCGACAAGCTTACAATCTTGTTTTATTGTTCTATCGTTGGATTTATATTTACTCTCCCAATTTACATTTCATCCGAATTGTTCAGCAACGAATCTTTTTCTTTATTTGATTTGAACAGCTACATTATGCTTTTAATGCTTTCCCACGGGGTCATTCATTTTTTTCAAGCATTGTTGGCATTTCATATTTTGGGGCTAGTCACTCCAGTCAGTTATTCAATTGCCAATATATTTAAGAGAATCGTGGTCATCCTCGCAGCATTGATTTGGGAAGCTCAACCAGTGAATTCAGTTCAAGGAATAGGGCTTCTATTGACTATGTTTGGATTGTATGCATACGACACTTGGGGTAATAGCAAAAATAAACTATAGATTTTAAATATTAACTAAATTTTTTTAATTCCTTTCCCTTCTACCGGGTTTCTGTTTTTCTAGTACTTATTTTTTAATCTAATTCGAGATGATTCTTCATCATATTTTCCAATTTTAGTTCTCAGCAAAGCGTTCTGCTTTGAAAAAAAAAAGCAATCATTAATTCATTTATTTCAAGTCAAAATGTAATGTCAGCAACATGATTCATATATATACACCAACCAAAATAAATGATACAATACATCTATTATAGTAAGTCAGAAAAAGTCAAGCCTGAACTTCGAGTGAACTACTTGGTATTTTCCTTTCAATTTTTCTGCTAAATTGGTCAATAGTAAAAGTCTAAAAAATTAACACCTTAGCCGAATCTCTAACTAATGATTCAAGATAATATTTCCTGTTTTGCTTATATATTCTATTTAACAGCTTGATTCACTCATTGATTTTCATTTATTGAAGCGCGCGCATAGTTTTAAAAGATATCGAGCTTTCTATGCACTTTTGCATGCTGAAAATCAAACATTATTCTGCTTCTATCAGATACACATGTAACCTCATCAATAAAGTCAATCACATACCTTATAACTAAATATTCCTATTAGAAAACTGTATCAACTTGTATATAAAATTTATCATTGGTTTGAATAGAATCAAATCATAATTAATCAGAACTTTCAAAACTTTGATCCATCCGGAATAGAAAATGACCTCTGAAAAAAGTAGCTCCAAAAAGTCAAAAAATCAATTACGTCGTGAACGTCAAAAATTATTGAAACTGAAATCCGTGACAAACAAGGTCATCCCTGATAACAAGAAGAATATTTCAATCAAGCAGATAATAAATGATCTCGATAAAAAGAAAAGTCTAGAACAGCATGTTGGCAAAGCTACGAAAGAAGATCTGTCCAATCTTGCTACTGTGGGTCCTGCCGATATTGATAAATACTTGAATGACCCGAATTTTCAGGATTTTAAAAAAGTTTTGAACCGTTATCATATGCCTAGTAAAAGTAATAATGCCTCAAGTCATCTCGAGGATCAACAGATCATATATAGTGACGATGAGGACGCGGCAATTCCAGTAAAAGATTCAAAGAACAAAAATTCATCGAATAAACTAATAAACAGAAACACAAATAATGAAACTAAGTTGGTGGATGAGAAATTGAGTAGTCGTCAGCTACGTAAATTGAACAAAATACCTTTGTCAGTACTAAAGACATATTCTAAGAAACCAGAAAGAGTTGAATGGTATGATGCTGATTCGCCTTATCCATTTCTTCTAACATATTTGAAACTGTATGGTAGTGTTGGATTAAGTGAAAATGGTGTATCAATGATTAAGAGGTCCTCTATTCCAGCATCAACATCACTAAATTATTCATATATTGATGTACCTTCCCATTGGCAATTTAAGCGAGGATACCTTACCTCAAAAAAGGGAAGAGAGAAACCACCATACGAGTTACCCCATTATATCAAAGCAGCTGCAACTACTTTGAAGGATCCTTTAGAAGCAGAATTGACTGATGATATTAATTTGAAGAAGCAATCTCGAGAAAAAGTTCAACCCAAAATGAATAAAGTGGATCTTGATTATGAAAAATTGCATGATGCTTTTTTCAAGTTTCAAGAAAAGCCTGTTTTGTTGAAAATCGGTGAGTTATACTATGAGGGACGGGAAAGCGATGAGATTAATGTTCAAAAATTTAAGCCAGGCGTTATCACGGATTCTTTGAAACAAGCTCTAGGAATACTATCAGATAGTACAACTTTTCGCTTTGAATACGAAAGCCTACCCTGGATTAATCGCATGAGAATATTTGGCTGCCCAAGAAGTTATCCATGGATGATAATCAAGGGAATAAATGACTCAAGTTCTTCAGAAAGAGAAAATTTACAAGCTGAGGAGTTGAAAAAAGCAGAGCTGTTGAATGCATTGGATAGTCTTATTGTTCCAACCGAAGAGAATCCTTGGGGTAATTTAAAAGCAATGGAAGACGATGATGATGAGGATTCTGAAGAAGACAGCGTAGATGATGACGAAGAGAACAATGAAATAGGCGAAGGAGAGCAGCAGGAAGGTTTTGAAGAAAAGCTTGTTTCGAACATTGCTCAGGAGGGAATTGAAGATGATATTACCGTTATTCCTATCTCATCATTTGGTGCGGCCAATTCTACGAATTATATTCGGAATTGTAAAGCAGATGAAAAACAGCAGAATGACATACAGAACAAAAAGAGATTATATCACGTTCTCAAGGAAAATACTAATGATGTTTCCGAAGAACTGAATAATTCAAGAATGGGTGATAAAACGTACAACTTACAAATCGAAGAGAATATAGATGATGAAAATGCATATTCAAAAAGACAAAGAACGTATACAGAAAACTCTCACATCAAAGACGAAAATGAGACAAAGTTGAAACAAAGAAAACAGGAATATGAATTGAGCAAACAGGAAGATCGTGATTTCAAATTTTGAGGTTCGTTTGATGAGCTGATTGTTATCATACGTATTATTTTTTAAAAAGGGATACAAATATATAATTTAAACTAATTCTCGTGTATTTTTTTGGAAATGTTTACGATTTTTTAACTCAAAAAGTGGATTCCTCACGTATTTTTTTTGCAGCTCAAAATATCTATTAAAAATGCCATTTTGAATGTTTTTCTCAGTACTAAGAAACTAAATTTGTATATTTTGAGTGTTTATTAAATGAAACAATATATGTATATATATATATATATATATATATATATTGAATAAAGATCATGATCCTGTATGTTGGAGATCAGATGATCAGTTATGAAAAGATTTTTGTTTATATATATTTTTTTTGAATTTAAATTATGAGGTTTGTGTCTGTATGATCATTTAAATGATTGTTAGTTCTGGATGCTCATCGATCACTACATCAACCTTTGGACCAAATTTTAATACACATTTTGCCATTGTTGGGGAGGATCTAGAAATGACATCAGTAAAGTAGAAATTTTCAATTGGATTTTTGTAAATAGCAGAAGGACTTATACTGCTGCTGTAATCTTTCCAAGTATTGATACCAATCTGCGTAATAGATTGGGAAGTTGGCTCTACAACTTCTTGTCTAACTAAATGAGGAGCAATTTCACCGATTCTTTGTCTCATACCGTAAAGATCTTCGTAAGGTAAGGCATGACCCAAGTATTCAGAAAGAGCTCTAATAATTTTCCAATCTTCTCTAGCAACACCAGGACCATTAGTTGCTGCTCTTGTAGACTGCGCACGGCCTTCAGTGTTCACAAATGTAGCAACCTTTTCAGTGTAAGCGCAACCTGGTAAAACCACATCAGCGTAAGATGCACCCTTGTCACCATGATGGCCTTGGTAAACAACAAAAGCGTCCTTTGGAATATCTCTAGAAGGATCAAATTCATCTGCATTTAATAAGAAAACAATCTTTGGTGTGACCTTGGAAGTAGTAGCATTTGGAACGAAACCAATATCTAAGGAACCTGTTCTAGCTGCTTCACGCTGCAAGAGATTGAATTTGACATTTGGATGTCTTTGTAAGTATTCACCGATAATCTTTAAAGTTGATTTGTCAACTGAGTCAGAATCTAAAACACCGGAACCGACGATAATAATTGGATTCTTTCCAGCGGCGATTTTCTCACCAACTTCGCTAGATGGAGCCAAGATTTTCTGTAAGTCTTTAACAGAGTCACCATGAGAATCCATTTCAAAGGTGGATTCAAAAGATTGACCAACATGATGAATTCCCATGTTTTCTGTTCTTAACCAGACCTTTCTAATTCTGGCATTTAAGACAGCAGCTTCGTGACGAGGATTAGTACCTACAAGTAAAATCTGGTCTGCATCTTCAATGCCATCGATAGTAGAGTTGAAAACGTAGTTACTTCTAACATCAACACCAGTAGCTGGAGCTTCATTTCCTGTTGGGGTATCAAGAGCCAAATTTTCAGAACCCAAGGAGTTGACTAAATCTTTAAGAGCAACTTGGGATTCAACATCAGCCAAGGCACCAGCAATGGCTTTAACTTCATTACCTTTTGGTTGTAGTCTTTCAAAAGCAGCAGCGATAGTAGATAAAGCAGTATCCCAGTCTGCAGTTTCGAAAGAACCACCGTTCTTGATAAGAGGAGTAGTTAATCTTTGAGTCTTTAAACCATCAACGGCAAATCTGGATTTATCAGAGATCCATTCTTCATTGATATCATCGTTTAAACGTGGTAAGACACGCATGACTTCGATACCTCTAGTGTCTACACGAATGTTAGAACCAACAGCATCGAGGACATCGATGGATTCTGTTCTCTTTAATTCCCATGGTCTTGCCTTGAAAGCATAAGGTTTACTTGTTAAAGCACCGACAGGGCAAAGATCGATAATGTTACCAGATAATTCGGAGTTGATGTTTCTTGTCACATAAGTACCAATTTGCATATCATTACCACGACCTGCAGTACCTAATTCAGGGGCACCTGCAACATCATTCAAGAAACGGACACATCTAGTACAGTGGATACATCTATTCATGGAAGTTTTGACCAATGGTCCGAGAGCTTTGTTTTCAACAGCTCTTTTACCAGCTACTTCCTTAAATCTACCTCTATCTTTACCAAATCTCAAGGATTGTTCTTGTAAGTCACATTCACCACCTTGATCACAGACTGGACAGTCCAATGGATGGTTTTGTAAAAGCATTTCAGTAACAGATTCACGGACGTCCTTGATACGATCGGAGGTTGTGTGAACCACCATTCCGTCTCTGACAGGGAAAGCACAAGCTGCAGCTAATTTAGGCATTTTTTCGACCTCAACAAGACACATTCTGCAATTACCTGCGATGGCAAGCTTTTCGTGGTAACAGTAACGAGGAATGACAACGCCAGCTTTTTCTGCTGCTTGAATGATGGAGGAACCATTTTCTATTTGGATGGTGACGCCATCAACGGTGACGTTGACTTCTTTTCTGAGAGCTGCTCTGGTAGAAAACTGTCTAGTACTGCGGGAGATCAATCTTGCTCGGGAGAACATGATTAGGGACACTTTAGATGTGGGAAACTCAAAATACTGAACTGGAAAAAGAGGAAACGAGACTGTAGCTCTACTTTTGCAGGATCAAGACGGTTCAGATATACACACGGAAGGGTGCTAGAACACGCAAAACACACTGAGGGTTTGCTACAAACAAATTTGTTGAAACACAGACACACACACACAAGAATAACAAACTGCAACGGGGGAAACGCTTCTTCTGTTTGGCAATTCGTATGGTTTTGGGGTTATGCGATTGATTTTCTTAGTTAAATCCTGGAAGTTGGCTTGTATCCAGATATTAATGGCAAATATTTGGGTATACAATGGGGGAGGGCTATACTTTACAGGGCTAGGGTTGGATATAATATAAGGCCTGGAAGCCAGTATCTGTGATATATTCAGAAAATCAAAAAAATCAAAAAAAAAAAAAATTTTCTGGCGCTTTTCACATAGTAGATTTTCGCATCAATGTATGTGCGGTACACATAATTTTTTACAAAATTTTCTACTTGTTTAAAAATCACAATAATTTTATTGGCTGACCAGGCGAGCGCATACGTAGTATTACAAGAGCAGTTGACATCCTGTGTGGAAAAACATGAGCGATAGCAGGTCATTTTGATAATGGAATTAATTATCTACCGTAGGTTCTCTTTGGTTCGTTGAAGAGTGTTTTTTTTGTGGGTGTTTCTAATTGGTGTTTTTTTGTGGGTGTTTTGAGTGGATGTTTCTAATGGATGGATCTGATGAATGACAGACAGATTTGGAGTTAAGGAATGATTCTAGATGATAAAACCACGTGATAATCACGTTATTTACTACACATTATCACACGATTTAATTTTAACATCAAAAAACCGTTGCTCAATAAAACACAACACCTTAAATACATAAGGGCAAAAAACCATAACATTAAAAAAAATAAGCATCTATAAACCCCTAAATCTATAAATCACAACCCGCAAAACCCTTACAACGAACAAGAAATTTCCAACGTCCCCTTATCAAGCTTACACTCTAAATTTCAGATACAGTTCAAAAGACCACGAATGCCAGCAACATGCGAGCTAAAATGCATCAACCAACGCTTGTCCAGAACTTCCAACACTAGGCAAACATTTTTTGCCAAACAAGAAGGTGAAAACAAAAAGCGAACAGCAGGTATTACGTGGAGGGACTCGAAATATCACATTTATACTTTGAATACAATGTATGGCGCAAGTCTGAGAAGTCCAAACAGTCTGACTCATTTTGTTGTCCACTACTCGTTTTCTTTGGATCAACTTTACCAATCGCTGCTGAATCACACTAGCTGCAACCGAGGTGATATCATTTAGCCTTTTTCATTACTAGCCCCTGTAAGGTCTTCTCCATAATTAACTTTTTGTTCTGCCTGCTCATCTGCAGCACCTAATTTTTTTTTTTTCTGCTTTATTTTTTTTTTTATTGCACACTATACAGTGACTCATTCAAAACTGAAATATTTTGCATCTACAGCACTTACTCACCCGCGAGATTATAAATATTAACCTTGATAACCTCAGTTGTTTCTCGAGTATAACTACGTAGTCGTTTCTGCTTTTCCACGATTTTCCCACAAATTCTTCCGACTCTTTTCCGTTTTCAATCCTGCCCAGACCCTTTGATCACCGAGCCTTTGTATTTCTTCTATTTTGCTTGTAAGTCCACCGTTGCAACCATCCTAGGATCCTTCTATCAGCGCCGCAAACTCGCTCTTTTTCTCTGATATCTCAAATCTCCCAAAGACTCTTTTGCTTTTGAAGTTTTCTGCACAGTTTCCACAATGTTCGCCAACTCCCTCAATCAGCTCAAGCTCAGTGCTGCTGCAGCATACAGAGCATCCAGTGGGTTCAGAGCCTCCACCACTTTCAGATATCCTGCCCTTTACGCAGCATATTCTACAGTTAGCAGCACCGCAATTCCTCCTCACAAATCATCGACTCAGCTCGATCGTGCCACATTGACTATCCGTAATGGTCCTATTTTCTCGGGTTACTCCTTTGGTGCCAATAAAAACGTCAGCGGTGAAGCTGTCTTCACCACCTCCTTGGTCGGATATCCTGAGTCCATGACCGATCCTTCCTATAAAGGTCAAATTCTTGTTTTCACCCAACCTTTGATTGGTAACTATGGTGTTCCTTCAGGAAATGCCAAGGATCAATTCAATCTTCTCAAATATTTCGAATCCCCCCATGTCGAATGTATAGGTATCGTTGTCAGTGATGCTGCTATGAATTACTCTCATTGGACCGCTGTTCAATCATTAGGTGACTGGTGCAAAAAGGAAGGTATCGCAGCAATCACCGGGGTTGACACTCGTTCTATCGTCCAATATCTTAGAGAACAAGGTTCTTCTTTGGCAAGAATCTCTATTGGTGAAGAGTACGACGCAGACGAAGATGAAGCATTCGTTGATCCTGGATCAATTAATTTGGTTCATAAAGTCTCTACAAAGGCTCCTTTCCACATTCCTGCTCCTGCTAACTCTAAAAATTACCACGTTGCTGTCATTGATTGCGGTGTAAAAGAAAACATCTTGCGTTCATTGGTCTCTCGTGGTGCTGCAGTCACTGTGTTCCCATACGATTATCCTATTCATAAAATTGCTAACAACAACTTCGACGGAATTTTCATTTCTAATGGTCCAGGTGATCCAACTCACTGTTCCACAACCGTTTACAACTTGCAAAAATTGATGGAAACTTATGATGGCCCAATTTTCGGAATTTGTCTTGGACATCAACTTTTGGCTCTTGCTTCAGGTGCTAAAACAATTAAAATGAAATATGGTAACAGAGCTCACAATATTCCAGCTTTGGATCTCACTACTGGTAAATGTCACATCACATCTCAAAATCACGGTTATGCTGTTGACACAAGCACTTTGCATCCTGACTTCAAACCTTATTTTGTCAACTTGAATGATGAAAGTAATGAAGGTATGATCCATAAATCAAAACCAATCTTCTCTACTCAATTTCATCCTGAAGCTAAGGGTGGTCCATTAGATTCTGCGTTCTTATTCGATAACTATTTTAAAAACATTGACGAATACAAAATGAAGAGAGGCGGAAAGGTTGATACCAAACCAAATGACTTGTTGGTAAGTATTTTGCCAAAAGAACGTGTCAAATAAGTTCAATAATGTACTTGAACATCTACTTAAATAATTCTTTTGTTATAGCTCTATTATATTGTACACTTCTTTCTATCTACTTTCAATATACACATATCTAATTTGTTTAACAACACTTATAAGTAACTTTGTTCTATTTGTACAAAGAAAAGAAAATGGCTGCAACGTTAGATGCTATTTAATGATTTTTTTCCCAGATTTTGATTTCTCCAGCTCGAGAAACACTTGCAACAATTTCACCTTGGTTATAAACATCAACTTGGAAAATTGCCGCTCCACAATCACTCCCAGATAACTCGTCAACAATTTGCTTATCATTCAAATCCCATATAAATATTTTCCCATTTTCGCTTCCAGAAATAACTAATTGTGTGTTTAAGTTTTCTGAAGATTCATCTGAATTTTTCATGATGACAAAGTCAACACCAATTGAGTACTTTAGTGCGACATTTGGATTTCCTTTATATGTTTTGACTACTTTATTACTTATATAATCCCACAATCGCACTTGACCATCTAGTGAACTACTTAAAAGAAATTTCCCATTTGGACTGAATTTCACATAGCATATGGGGCAATCTCCGCTGCTACTCATCAATGTTTTTAAACACTGACCACTTCCAATATCAAACAATCTAATCAATCCATCATAACTTCCACTCACAAGCATAGTTCCATCATACGTGACATCTATGCTAGATATTGGTTCTGAATGGGCACTCAAAGTTTTAAGGGTTTTCCCTCTCAAAACGTCCCAAATTCTTATAGCTTCATCTGCTCCCCCTGAAACTAGCAAATTTCCTTTTGGAGTAAACTGGACACATGTAACGCAATAGGTATGTCCAAACAAAACCTTTATTGGATTGCAGTTGCTTCTGGTTGCATAATTCATGGACCAGATGCTTATTGTATGATTATCACATGCCGACGCAAGATACTCGGAATTGAAACTCCAACAGATATCGGAAATACCTGATTGATTAGTAGAAGATCTTTCGGAGTCTTCAGTTCCAGAGCTAAAGAATTTACTTTTGAGTTTACCACTCGATAAATCAAATATTTTGATAATATTGGTATTCACCACCACAGCAAAATATTTCCCATTCGGTGAAATCTTAATGGTAGTTGCATCTTTGAATTCGTCTTTTATTTTGTATCGAAGATTATAGAATGATTTCAGACTCTCCATAATCTATAAAGTTCCTATATACTCAAAATCCAGGATTTAATATCTAGTTTTAAAGCTCAACTACCAACATTTACTTAACATATATACTATTATTCGCTATAATCTAGAACATCGCAGGTTCTCCATCATGTATAGTAGAGCGTATGTCATTTATGTTTGTAAAAAAAATATCTATCTGACCCACAGGATAATAATTTTATAAAGACATTTTTTTTTCTACAAAAAAAAGATTCTATACAGATCGATAACATATTTCATGTCTATGATGTGCCAATACTACACTCTTTCTATTGTCATAAGTCATATATATTCAACAAAATTATCAGAGGACCATAATTATAAATGAAGGCTATACGTATCACTTCAACTTTACTTGCGATAGCAAGAATTTTGAGTTGCTTCATGGCTGTAATTCTTATTTTTGTGTTGTTAATAGGTGGATCTACTGGACTCACTGTGATACATGCTTACAAATTGGAATTTGCTCATATTAACATTGCAAAGGGTTTATATTCAGCTCTTAAACAGTCTTCGAATCAATATTCATCTACTAAAGAATCCTCAGAAGGGGATGTCGATCCATTTCAACCCGACGTCACTACTGCAGAGATCCAAATATTGATAGAATATATGATAGACCAGTTTCAAGGAAAACCTGAATTTATAGTAGCAGGTGTAAACAAATACTGTTATGGGGGCTATCAAATGAGAAATATAACCAGGGGAGATTTAGGAAAACCATTTACACACGTTCCTCATTCTCAAATCGAAGTGGTTTCAAGATGTGGACACTACACCGATGAGGAGTTTAATTATAGAGAAATGTTATTAGCAGAGGGTTTAGATATCATTCTAGATTATGCATATCAAGGAAATATATACGGGTCGATGAACAGTAAGTCGTATCAAAGAGTGGTATTTAGCACACGAGTTTTCCAAACCATGTTACTTTCTATTTTGCCAGTAACTCTAATTTTGCAGTTTATAATTTTAATCCTCACTTTTCACAATATAAGGCAGAGGAAACAGCTCCGTAAACTAGAAAGAGCAAATGACCAGAGAAAGTCATCTGATATGAGCATATATAACCATGCTAATGGCAGAAACAATATCAATTCAAGCGCTAACTTGGATAAAGAAAGTACAAAGATTGCTGAAAAGGCAAAAAAAGACAAAGCAATTCTTAAGGTAAATTCTATATTGTCTACAATACTGATGCTTTTATTTTTGGTTTTGGGAATTTATTATAGTGCGGTTTTGATCAATTTGAGAAGCCAAGTTAACCTGGAGTTAGGAGACTTTGGATTTAAACTACTTGGTGGACGTATATTTATCATCGTACTATGGGTGATATTTTTATGCATGTTTATTTCTTTCATTCTTTGGTTTGGTGTGTTGTTTTTGGTTGTTCCTAATCAAAATGACCAGTATGCTTTGCGAGCTGAGTTCTCTTCTGATTCCGAATTCCAAAATAACCTTGAGATAATCAAAAATAGAGAAAGAGAGTATACATTTATTAATCAATATTCAAGTGACAAAGATAATACCGGATCGGAGACTACAACATCCACCAAGAATGAAGAAATCGTTATGAATTCCGTCTCATCAACCACAGACCAAAGCTCTTTAGGTAAGACTAATACTGTTGAGTTTATGAAAAATAAGAGTATGAGCAGGAGTGCTGGTAATTATAGAAAATCTTTGCAAAATTTAGCTGCTTTTGCAGGAGAGAGCAGAGTGACAAGAAATATGAGCCCATCTCTAGAGCAAGATATAAGAGATATAAATAGCATGACACTTCTCAATAGAAACACATCTATTGGAACTAATGTTTTTTCAATGAAAAGCAGCGGCAATAGAAATATGACTCTAGATTTGACAAATACTGGATTCACAGAAAATTCTACCGAAAATTCTACATTTTTAAATACTGGTGGATCGCAAATTGATACCCATGACCAATTGAAGTACTATCGTGAGCCTAAACAAAATACAAAAATAAAATTTGTCAATCCTTTTGAAGATCCATGATCGCTCTTCCTATTCTGAGCTAATACCGTTTTTTTTCTCTCTTTTTTTTTTTTGAAAAAATATTTTTATTTCTGTTTTATTCTATTTTACATTATTTAAAGGAACACTAATAGATCAAAATCTAACAAAAGATCAGGAATTTTAAGATCAATTAATCTCAAAGTAGACTTGGAAAATTAAGTAGGAAGATGGAAAGTCTATCCAGCGTGAAGTAGTATGTCAGTTATCAATTTCGAATTCTTTTTTTTTAGAATTTATCTATTTTTTACAACTTTGTTTTACAGCAAAACTAGTATAAAATAATAAATTACATTTACTAAACCAAATTTTTTTTTGACCAGAATTATAATAATAATAATGACAAAAAGAATTAAATAAAAAAAAACATCATTCTCTTTTATATATATATCACCAATGAGCAAATAATAAGAAGATATTGAAATTTGAAGCAATCTTATCGCTCAACTATGATTGAAAAGAAAATATGTTTGATCTAGTTTCAGGTACAATAAAGCTATACTACAACTGTAGAACATCATCAACCAATTCGAATACTATAAACTCAGCATCTGTTCATTCAGGAGACTATATTGTTGATGGGAATGAAGAAAATACCAACGTAGATGAAAATGTTGGGGTGGACTTTGACTCTTACTCCCACTGTAAAGAGGATGGCCACTTCGTTGAGCAAAAATCAAGAAAGAGTAGATCTAGCGCTGAGATCAAGAGACAGAAATCAAATCAGTATTCAGTTGCAGACAGTAAAAAGAATGATATTTCAAAAAATAGCTGCAATTATAAAAAAAAAATTCTTAATATTGTTTCAGACCACAATCAATTTATAATTATCAATGTTCTACTTCTTAACTTGATAATTTCAACCACATTTATCTATGTTTGTTTTATGAGTAATTGGAACTTTAATTTTCTGAAGTTTTCAATAATAAGATTTGAAATGATAAATGAAAGTGAAAAAAGCAAACCAGTTTCACAGTTTATAAGTAAAAAAATAGATGACTTAATGAGATTGATGATATTTTTCATAACAGAATATAATGAAAGTTACCAGAAAGCAAAGCAAATCGAATTTTTAAAGTATTTATCTGATTCTCCATATGATGTAAAAATCTCTAAATTACTAGCAGAGACGGGCAGGTCATATTTCAATAATATCCAAAATAATCAAAATGAGAATATCTCATTTTCCTCAAACGAGGCATTCAAAGAATATGAAAGTTTTAAACAAATATATAAATACAGTTCTTTTAAGATTGGACTCACAGGATATTGCAAATTGAATATGTCAACTGGTAGCACATGTATTTCTAAAATTGATAATGGATTGGATTTATTCTCAACAATTTTTAGAGATTTGGGCAACAGTTTATTTCAATTTATGGAAACTACGGCACGCTTGGAGAACTTCAATAGATACGTTGATGTTGGAAGTTCTTTTGCTTTACTGTATGAATTCATAATTGATAACGCTGGAAAGTATGTGCCTGCATATAAAAACATTACAAAAAATTTATCCTATATTTCTCAAATTAATCGATTGATCCCTGTTATCATATTTTACATGTTGATAATTAATTCTATCGTTATTTTCAATGGGTTAATATTTTTTGCTTTTCAAATTAGAAAAATCAAAGGCATGAAAAGTCCAACGAAGATAAAAATTAACAGAATATATAATAGAGTATTTGTAAAGTACTTGAACTTTTTAGGCAGAGAAAAAAGCTTTCAAAGAATAATGTTGATAAACTTTTTGATAAACAGCTTGATTGTATTTGGTATAATTATATACATTTCTACATATGTTGGCCATGTCAAACCAATAATTACTGATGACTTGAGACTCATTGATATAAAGTTTGGAGAAGGATTCTATGTCTTTATTGGTATCGCTGTATTTAATTTGTTGAATGTGGTATTATCATTCAAGTAAACAATAAACAAAACACTATTATACATTGAAAATCTAGAAGGAACACTACTATATTAGAAGATATACACAAGTATATATCAATACTCATTTTCTCTCTCTTTTGTTTTTTTTATTATAATCTTTTTTTTTTCTGATATCCATTTAATATTTCAAATGAAATAAGCTTGTTTCATAATTTTTTTGACGGATTAGCAGTGTAGAGGATATTTTTGAAATTTGCCCAACCTTGCTTGACTGCGGAAGGAATTCTTGGATCTGATACTAAACCATCAATTCTCACTTCGTGTGCTTTAATGGCTGACCTTGTGTAAGGAGATTTGTCAAATCTTAATTTCAAAAATAAGGAATAAAGGATAACTAGATACCAAGAGTATTTAGAAAAAATAATTGCTTTGAACAATATGAAAGCAAAAACAATCAATTCTAAGTTTGCTGAATAAATCAAAGATGATTCATTATTGGAGGTGATGAAATTGGCAATTTTGAGAATCAAGTTTGAGAAATAATTATTCTGTTTGTTACCATTATGTTCTGCAAAAATAGGCAAAACAATATTCTTCAAGTACACAAGACAGTGGAAAACTGAAAAAAGAATAAATGGAAGCAAACTTATTCCATAGGTGACAGGCATTAAGAACCAAATGAGGGCGTCATAAGTGTATTGAAGGTTGTCGTCCACAAGAACCACTGATACTGATAAAGTGTTGAGCTTGCTCTTGTAGGACCTGTGGATGATAATTCCAAACGACTCCAATACACCTACATAAGCTAGTTTGTAGAAAATTTTTAGCAGCTGATTTGATGAGGATGAGCTGAAGGAAAGGAATATGTATGTCAACGATGAAACCAACGTGACAACATGTCCTAAGAACCATGAGAACTGGATATTCTATACAAAAAAAAATTGCAATTTTTTTTCAATTGTTAGTATTCTTTGTATTTGCCATGGGTTCAAAAATCTTTTTCATCTGATTACTATCACCAGATATTGAGAAAACATACCTTTGTCATGGCTATCAACTTCTGTGATAGTGGAAGCTTTGTATTATTCTGAGACATTGCGAATGTTGCTTTCTGTGGCTTAAATAAAAATAGGGATCAACAGAGATTTTAAAACTCTTGTTCCTACAGTGTATTGTTTTATAATGGAGCTATCTGTCAATTTTTTTGATATGAATGAGCTTGCCGCGTAATGTGTGAGTGAAGAAGGCCAATATCATCCATTACCAAGGCAATGGCTGTGTTTTCCTTTTTTTTTTTTTTTTTTTTTTGTTTTGATAGGTTTTGACACCGCGTCTACACATTTTTTTTTTTTGCCACAAAAGAACAGTAATATTTCAATTATATTATACTTCATAATTAGTACACCCATGTCAATATTGATCGGGGGACAAACTTCTTTCCAATACAATAAAAGTTTTCAAAGTATTTACGTCAAAAAAGGGTTTACAGTGAAGCGTTATTCGATGTTTTCATTATGAATTGATAGAGGGCAGAATTGATGTCTTCATGCACTAGCTAGCATAGTGTGATCTCTGAATCGTTTTTTTTCTAGGTTAATTTCCCAGCTCACAAATTAGTAAAAACTACAATATTCAACGTCCTAATGGTTCGAGTCAATGTTTAGAGTGGCCGATGTGGGTAACCAGCACAGAAATCAAGAATTGGTCGGTTTTTCCACAACAGATTTTCTACGTTTCCTCAGGCCAATTAGAGAAAGCTAATCGTGGCTTGTGCTAAGGACCCCTTAATATCGTGACAAGAACACAAGAATTTTCATTTTCAACCCGATAGCAGCTGTTTCAAACCTCTAGCTATCACTTGACTTTGGGATCTGTTGAAGCTTCCCTTTGAAGATCTAATGATCAATATTGAGAACAAAAGCCCATGCAAGGGCACCATACCGTAGACTGTTTTTCTCAGGCATAAGAGAGAAAATGAAAATTATACAAACTCACACGAGAAGATTTGTGAAAAATATCTGTGGAAAATACATTTACAGTGCTAATTGAACGGTTTTCTTTTTTTTTTCAGTACTAACGGAACACTAAATTTTTCAAGCTCAAAATTCAATCTCGCTTCACAAATTAAAGGTTACGCGAAAACAAGGAAAAAAATTTTTTTTTTTTTTTTCGTCTTCTCATCTTCAGAAAGTTAAAACAAACTAGTATATACTGAACTAGTGATAATAATTTTTTTGAAAAAAAAAAAAAAAATGATTGAATAGATTTGGAGTAACTGAAAGTTTTTCATCCATCTGCATCTGGAGAAACCCTAGAGACCATACTGAACACTCTTCATCCACAATTGCTAATCAAGTCTAATTCCCCATAGAGCTGACCGTTCCCACAAAAGAACCAGCAACAGATTTCACCCAGCCTGAAATTCCACTTCTCTTTGACTCACACAATATGTCCCAACATTTCGCCAATAACAGCAATTCATCGTCCACATGGTATGTTCCACTACTTTCTTTTTCTCTCTTTTCTTCGTCTTGCGTTATACTAACTGGATGCGTGTTTTCCCACACAACAATATAGGATTAACCCAAACTCCCAGGATACAAACCAGATGGCCCACGATGCCTACAATTTCGATGTCAACGCGGTTTTGAGGTCTTCATTGCCCAAAAAAGAAGACCCGTTGAACACAGTGTTTAACAGAATCTCCTCCAGCGACATCATCCCCGATTTGAACCCTGCAGTCCAGAGTTCCACCAGCAACAATGATTGGTTCAAGGTGCCTATGGCTAACAGCATCTTGAATCCTATAATTGGCAATGAGCACAATGCTACAGATATTAACACCATTTTGTCTGCTAAGGAAATACCATTAGCAACAGATTTGAATAACTTATCTTTAGACATTGACCATTCTCAGCAGCAAAAACAATCCCTTTTTTCAAGACTCACTTCTGATATCTCTTCTAATTCTGACAACCAAACTAATAATGGAAGTACCATTCCTACTCGTGTCTCCTCAGCATCGTTACTTCAGAACCCTCTCTTGTCTTCAACTTCTTCTCCTGCAGTTGCCGGAGCAACATTGGCTTCAGTGTCCTCTGCTGAGCAGCTAGTGTCCGCCACTACTGGGTCTGCTAATATATCATCTAATTCATCGACTGTCACCCCAAATAACGTCCCACACTCTCATGGAATGCTTGCAGGAAATTTGTATACTCCATTGATTCCTCCTGATCAAATTACCTGGCTTTATTTGGATAGCCAAAATCAAGTTCAAGGACCGTTTGCCGGCACCATCATGCAATCTTGGTACTCTCAAGGTTACTTTTCGTATGATCTTAAAATAAAGAGACCTACCGAGTCTTTCTTTTATAATTTGAGCTCATTTATGAACTCTGTTCAAAATAATTTAACCCCATTTCTTATCGCCTTGCCAGCAAGTACCCTGCAATTCACGACTCCTCAAGAACAACAATCCTACATCGGTTCTAATATGTTCGATAGGAATTCAGGCTTCGATATTGCCGTAGATAAGACCAACATGAATATTCTAGCATCATCTGCCAATCAAAACCACTCTATTGGCTCTAACGATAATATTTCAACAGCTGCTGCAGCTGCTTCCGAACTTTCTAATAGCCCTGAAAAAGAACTTTCCCAAGAAACTTCGGATGAGCTGAACATCCCTCTGTCTTTTAATGACGCTAAAGTTGATTTCAAAGATGCAAAACTACTGGATTTGACAGCGTCAAATTTTGCTAGTGAAATTAGTGAAACTTCAAAAGAATCAAATACAGTTGTTCCACAAACAGAAACATCTGATATTTTGGAAACCGCTGATCCTAGTACTGTTCACCAACAAATGAATTCAGAACAAAGCTCTCCTGAAAAACCTACCAAACGTCAAAATGCTGATAGTACTTCCTCGGAACATAAGAAACAACAACAGCCTGTCTCAAAGAAAAATGCCGAGTCCAAAAACATATCTGGACAAAAGGTACAAGAATCATCACAGAAAGCTGTTTCTAGCAAGCCAGTAACTTCAGGTCGTAATTCAAGCAGTAAAACCAATGTTACAGTTGATAAGGGTTTACCTTCAACTAATAAAAGAGGCGCTGCTGCTTCTGCCAATCCTGTTATTGAAAAGCTTGTTCCTGCTGTTTCCACCAAGTCCAACCTTGCACCATGGGCCGCAAAGTCATCTCTGAATAGTAATGATGGCAGTAGCTCTCCTAAGCCAGCTAATGGTGCTCCAAAAGTATCTTTACAAGAGATTCTTAAGATGGAAGCCGAAGAAAAGCGTAGAAAACAAAAAGAAAAAGAGATCCAATCTGCCAAACTTTTGAGCCAAATAATGAAGGAAGAACAACACCAAAAGAAGATTACAGAGACCAGCAAAAGAATTGTTACAAACGGCTGGGGATTGAACCAAGGTGCCCAACCAGTTGAGACTATGCAAGACATTTTGAAGGAAGAAAAGAAAGCTAGCATCAATAA
Source organism: Saccharomycopsis fermentans (assembly GCA_002564245.1). NCBI lineage: Eukaryota > Fungi > Ascomycota > Saccharomycetes > Ascoideales > Saccharomycopsidaceae > Saccharomycopsis > Saccharomycopsis fermentans. The sequence goes on along the minus strand of JNFW01000008.1, from coordinate 128,388 downwards.
GAAATCAGTCGCCCCTATCTCCTCGATTCTTGAGTCCACTAGTACACAAACTTTGGATGACAGCTCTTTGTCAAACTCTGGAGAAGCTTGGAAAGTTGTAAATAAAAAAGTTGCCCCAGCCTCAACCAAGATCCAGTTCAAAGTTTCTACTGGTTCTACAACTGGTGCTTCCGCTTCGACCCTCAATTTTGCAAGTATTGCTGCCTCTTCTGCCAAACCAGTATCTTCAAGCACTAACGGTACTATTGCAACTCCTAGCAACATTATCAAGAAAACTGTTTCCTCCAATCCACATTCATCCATTGTAGCATCAGGTTCTGTGTCCAGCAACAAAGCACGCCGTGAGTTTTTGGCCTGGTGCAGATCAGAGCTTCGTGGTCTCAATGGGGTTGTTAACAAGGAAGATATTCTTTCGATGTTTTTTATGTTCCCTAACGGAAAAGAAAGCAGGGATTTGATCAGCGATACCATATACTCCAGCTCCAAGACTATGAACGGTAGAAGATTTGCCGAAGAGTTCATCAAAAGAAGAAAGATGGTTGAAAAAGCATCTCCATCAACGCTTAACTGGGATGAAGCCTTGAAGATGAACCCAGACGATGAGGATGAGGACGAATGGACCACTACCGTTCACAAGAAAAAGAGTAAAAAATAATACACTTACCCTTATAGACCATATTATGTATTTTTATTCGATTTCCAGTCGACTGTATTTGATGCGATTCCCAATCCTCGGAAAACTCGTTCTTAATTGTATATATAGTATTGTATTTTGAATATAAATTAAAATCATTATTTAATAAGAATCTTTGGATCATCATCGTATGAAGCCTATGCTGACTTCATGAGGTGTAAATGAAATGTTGTGCGCGTAGTTTAGCGGTTTAATTTTTCAACCTACTCTCCTTCTAGTTGCACACAATAAAAAAAATTTTATCCTTTGCAATTTTCGTCGTTATTTCTGACAAGGATTATTGATTATGATGAAATTAAGCTGAATATTAGGCTTTTTGACTTGATTAGATAGCTTGCTTATTGATGATTACAAGACTAGCGCTGGGATTAAATACGATTCATTGGTTTCATTGGATTATAGTAATCGATTAATAATCTTTAGTTGCGAAGGTACGAAGCAATGGTTTTAGCAGATTTGGGTAGAAGAATCAACAATGCGATATCCACAATAGGGAAAGCTGATCGTCTAGACGATGATGCTATCGATGCGATGATAACTGAGATATGCAATGCTCTTTTATCATCTGACGTCAACCTTATGTTGGTCGCTGGATTGAAAAAAAGAATCAGATCCCAGGTTATAGGTAAAGAAAACATGACTGTTTCCAATAAAAAGAGACTTATACAGAAAACAGTATTCGATGAGTTGGTGGGCTTAGTGGATCACAAAGGCACTACTTTCAAACCTAAGAAGAACCAATGTAATGTTATAATGTTTGTTGGTTTGCAGGGTGCTGGTAAAACCACAACTTGTACAAAATTAGCCAATTACTACACAAAGAGAAACATGAAAGTCGGTATGGTTTGTGCAGATACTTTCCGTGCTGGTGCTTTCGATCAATTAAAACAGAACGCTACAAAGGCACGTATACCATATTATGGTTCCTACACAGAAACAGATCCTGTAAAGGTGGCCCGTGAAGGTGTAGACAAGTTCAAGAAAGAAAAATTCGACATCATTCTCGTCGATACCTCAGGTAGACATAGACAAGAACAAGACTTATTTGATGAAATGGTGCAGATCGGTGAAGCTGTAAATCCTCAGCAAACCATTATGGTTCTTGATGGTTCTATAGGTCAAGCTGCTGAAGCTCAAAGTAAAGCATTCAAGGAAGCATCGAACTTTGGATCTATCATATTAACAAAAATGGATGGCCATGCGAAAGGTGGTGGTGCCATTTCCGCAGTAGCTGCAACACATACACCTATCGCATTTATTGGTACTGGTGAACATATCGGTGACTTGGAAACTTTTGTGCCTAAATCATTTATTTCTAGACTTTTAGGTATCGGTGACATTCAAGGGTTGATGGAGCATGTGCAATCTTTGAATCTTGATCAAAAAGAAACTATGAAAAACTTTACAGAGGGTAAATTCACACTTAGAGACTATCAATCACAGATGAATAATATGTTGAAAATGGGACCTTTATCTAATATAATGAGCATGATCCCTGGTATGTCGGGCATGATGAACGGTGTCAACGAAGAAGAGGCATCCTACAGATTAAAACGAATGGTTTTTATAATGGATTCCATGACTAAACAGGAATTAGATAGTGATGGCAACATATTCATCGATGAACCTTCAAGAATTGTGCGTGTAGCTAAGGGATCAGGAACATCAGTTGCAGACGTCGAAATGGTGTTGTTGCAACAGCGTACGATGGCCAGATTGGCAAAGGGATCCAAGAATATGATGGACATGCAAAAAAATATGCCTGGTGGAGGTAAGGGTATGTTTAACCCTGCAAACATGCAAAGAGCCTTAGGAGGTGCTGGTGGAAATAACATGTTTGATCCAGCTGCCATGGCTAATATGAGCAAGGCTCTCGGAGGAGGTAATGGTATGTTCAATCCTGCAAACCTTGGAAACGCTCTTGGAGGAGCTGATGGTGGCATGGGTGGTATGTTCAGCCCAGAAAATATGCAAAGAGCTATGCAACAGATGCAACAAAACCCAGGTCTTATGCAAAACATGATGAAGCAATTTGGTATGGGTTAGCCTACAATTTATGTACAACATAATATATACAAGATTTATGCAAACTATTTTTATTATAATTCATGTATTTTATCGAATCAAACTTTCTTCTCGTTGCTATTTGTAAAATATCAGAACTATTATAGTTGGTATTAGATCAAAGCTGAATATATCAATATTGGGTGTTGAAATTTGTGTGCGTGCGTTTAATGTTTGCAGGAGGTTTTCACAATATTGGTGAAATACCTGTAGTGGCAATTTTCTTTTCTACAAACCATTCAAACAAGAGAAACTACGAACTTGACTTTAAAAAAGAGTTCAATAAAGCAAGTAAAAAGCTATCTAGTAGTATATAGATTTGTCACAACTATCTCCAAAATATGAAGTTCATCCCAGGAAATCAGTTTCATTCTGAGGTTAACGCGAATTCTTTCGCAGAAAACGTTTCTGCGTCAGCTCCACTTCCAGATACTTTGAGAGCACAAACAGGTCCACAATCTATCAATTCGCAGGTTAATAATAGACATCCTTTAGAGCTGCGTATCAGAAATTGGGATGCTCAACAACAAGATCTCAAAATGACCCAATACAAACAAATTTTTGGTCTTGCCGAGCCACTTAGACGTACAATGGAGCTTGAGGTGGTGAATGCCACTGATTTCAAGCCATCTTGCGTTGATGGTGGATTCAAGAATGATATGCACTCAAAGATCATGCTTGGCAAAGATATGAGTATTGATTGGGAAGATGTTTATGGCTCATCTTACAGTGATGGTATGGTAAACATTGGTGGCCAAGATTTCCATACAGAATTCGAAAGAAAGGTTGGTATTTGAGTATTAATTAGTATTTTCATAGTTTTACATAATCAATTTATTAATAGATTACAAGGATTGAAATTTTCACAAAGCAATTTGTAAAACTTTTGTGACCTATAGAACGAACTCGGAATGTATTTTTTTCTTATCATTGACTTTCAGCAGGTATTGAATTCAAAAGCCACTAATAAATATATATATACAAGATCTTATTGTCAACCAGTATTAACAGGAACAGCATGTTTGAAATTATAAAAAAAAAAAGGAAATACAACAGAGCACAGCAGCAAATAATATTCAAAGAGAAACAGAAAAAGGCATTCAACAAATCAAGAGATTTAACTGAAAAACAGAGAATTAGGCAACTTTTATTTGAAATTGCATTTTAAAACTCTTCGTCAAACTGTAAACTGTTCGAAGTCCTTTTACTATCCAGTTTCTCATCAGAAGAAATCTCCATTACTCTCATTTTTTGATAATCACTAACTCGTTTTTCAAAAAAATTGGTTTTTCCTGATAATGAAATGTTCTCCATAAATGGAAATGGATTAGATGATTTATAAATTTTCGGTCTTCCAAGACAGACTAACAATCTGTCAGCCACAAATTCGACATATTGATTCATCAAAGATTTATTCATTCCTAATAAATCGAATCGCAAAGCCTCTTCATCGAAAAATTCTTTCTCAATTTCTACTGCTTCGGTAATAATTGTATCGACAATTTCAGGAACAGGTTTATACTTCAAATACGTGAACAATAAACATGCGAAATCTGTGTGAAGACCTTCATCTCTGCAAATTAATTCATTACTGAAAACTAATCCTGGCATCAAGCCCTTTTGTTTCAACCAAAAAATGGATGCAAAAGAACCGCTGAAAAATATTCCTTCAACTGCTGCAAACGCCACTAATCGTTCAGCGAAAAGTACATTATCGTCATTAATCCATCTGATGGACCATTCTGCTTTCTTTTTAATAGTTGGAATAGTATGCATAGCCGAGAACAAATAATCTTTCTCAGCTGGCTCTTTGATATATGTATCAATCAATAGCGAATATGTCTCTGCATGTATATTTTCTATCATTATTTGAAACCCGTAAAAGGCCTTTGCCTCCGTCACCTTAACCTCCTGAGCAAAGTTTTCAACCAAATTTTCGTTCACAATACCATCAGAAGCTGCAAAAAAAGCTAAAATTCTGGAGATAAAGTGGCGCTCATTCAGCGACATCTTATAATTCCAATCTATAAAGTCCTTCCCCAAGTCTATTTCCTCCACCGACCAAAATGAGGCGACGGACTTTTTGTACATCTCCCAAATTTTCGGATACTTTATAGGAAATATGACATATCTGTTCTTTGGCTCAGTGAGAAGAGGCTCTTCGTGCTGATGAGACCTTATTACTTCACGGCTCTCATTATATTTTTCAAATAGCTCATTATGTGATATTGACCTTATGTTGCTTTCCCACCTTCTGGGAAGCTCGTTGGATTTATCTTCTGGATCGAACATGGAACGAATACTGTGTAAATCTGAATATTCAGCACTCTGTTTCACTTATCTAAACCAAATAATTATGAAGCTAGCGCTTATATCAGATAAGTTTCATTTAATAGTAATTAAATCACAAGAGATGATTCATCGATGACATCGAATTTACTTGTGATAGATGTACGGATTTTGCTCTTTACTTTTATTTTTTTTTTTCAAGTTTACTATTTTGCTTGTAAAATATGATGCAATGCAAATCTACATACTGTTATTCTCAAGTGTCAAACGACGACTTTACGAAATCATTTTTTTCAATGGTACATTATCAAATGAATACTTATTTAACTGTTCTTTTTTTTATTTATATACAATAGCTTGTTTTGGAAAATTGCTTCATAGGTTATGAAGGAATAATAAGTAAACGAATCGTGAAAGTAGTCGATGAAACTATTCTATAGCTGAAAATATCTGGCGATGTACAGTATATTCAAAAATTGAAACCAGACATATCTATTAAGTTGGAAACATTGCTTGATTTCTACCAGTGGGGCCCATCTTCATCTGTATCCCTTTTTTTTTTAGTGTACCAACCATCTCTTCTATAAACAATAAACATTGTAATATGAATTTCAAACTGATTGCAAAAAGCTGCAAAACTTCACAGTTTCACTGCTGGTTCTGTGATTTCTTCGTAGTTTGGAGGTGGCTCTTTGAACAAACATAAGGTATTTTCCACCCAGTTTCCAGCTCCTCCCTCAGTTCTCAATATCTCACTTATGTCACAATCATCTTTTTCTCCATATCCCATTATAGCGCAATTCTTTGTAGAAGGAATACGCAACATCTCTTTCTCTATATTCTTCCAGCCTGCCTTGCAGGAAATCTCTTCGACCTTACTAATCAACCCTGAGTAAGTTGAATCATTCTGTTTCTGCTGCGTCTTCGGTGAGTTGAATCTGGCACGCTCACCTGAAAGCCCGTGTGAACAGCAGGGAATAACCAAGAAGTCGCAGCCTAAAAGAGGAATCCACAAAGTCATTTCATCAGAATGATTCCCGATAACAAAATTCTTATATCCACCTTTGCTCTTTTCTTGAAAATCCACGGTATTTACATAGCTTGCTTTCAAAAGGGTATCTGTAGTATAACTAATATAATCAAGATCATCTTTAGATCTCAGAAACTGTTCCAGTACACAGTTATCAGCATTTACTTGCGCACTCTGGGATTTCTTTGCTGGCTTAGCATTATTTTGTAAGCCATGAATGTCTTTTCGGAACGATAATTTAGATTTATCTTCGCTATTTCTCACTACGGGGATTTTGAAAGTTTTGGAAATATCCAGCTCTAGAATTTTTTTAGGTATTATGACTTGTTTTTTCAAATTATTCTTGACATTCTCTGGATATAAATCCCACGATTTTCTTGATCTTGCGTCTATTCCTTCGCCTATATATCCTTCCATTATTAATATATAAACTAATATTCCATTTCCGCAGCCTAAATCAAAAAACTTGAATTTTTCTTTATTGAAACCATCTTTATATATCTTATTCCAATACTCGATTACAAACGCAGCAATTGCGATATCTTCGAAAGCATGTTTTTTGGGGTCTGTACTCTCTTGCCAGTTTTCAATTAAATAATTCAGATACTTTTTCTTTAGGTAAATATATCTGTTCTGGAAAACTTCCTTCAGAATCACCATATCATGGTTGACTCTTTTTTCATATCCGTTCATGACCCCTTTACTATGCTTCAATGAAGTTTGTAATAATCTGAAGGCAATACGAACTTCTCTATCGTTGTTATTCATCTGGGATAAATGGTTCGCATCGTCACTGGAAAACGGTAAATAATGGATTGATAAGGTTTTGTTGAAATAAAAAATTCCGATTGCGTCAACAGGGGGAAGATAGTAAGGACACTCTAATTTTTCTTTCAAATGCGGAATGTACACCACCAAGGAAGAGTCATTTGTGCCATCTTTGAATATTAAACAGGTTTGATTGATTATGTAGTCTTTGAAGGGATTTCTTGGAACCAAGCGGCGTACCACCTGTGTACACAATCTCATATTGTATGCCAAAGGAACGTCGCGCGCCTGAACGTCAGCCAAATCTCTAGTCCTTAGTATTTCCTTATTTCCAGTATCATTGTCGATGTTCACGCAATCATCCAAAGAAAGTTCAGTGAAATTTTCAGAGCAGAACTCGAGGTTTCCCAGTTTATCGAATCTTTTGTTACTCAAAATGTCAGCTCTTAACAAGACAGAAGAGTTGATCTGAGGCTCCAATATCAAGTTGAGAAGCGCTTTTTCGAAATGCTTTGTCTCGAACTCAACATTGTCAGATTCGAAAACCTCAAGCCACTCTTCTCCTAGCGTTGATGCCCGTTGAAAGGGCTTCTGCTCAACCTCAATCTTGGTCTTGTTCCTCTTTCTCATCTCAATACTCGTACGTATACAATCAGAACCCTTAGTATTCCTTTTTATAACTAAGCAGATTCTTCAGTATCTCAATTTTTCACTTTGATCTGTACAGAAAGCCGCTTTCTTAGAGAAGAGATGCTAAAAATGATAGAAAGATCGAAATTTTAAGATTTGGCTCTGAAACATGAAAAGGTACTGCTGCAAAATTCAAAAGAAAAAAAAATAAAAAAAAAATATATATATCGAAGGTTGCATTAAAGAAAAAAAAAAGAAAGCTAAAACAATATTGAAAAGTAATATGCAAAAGTTGACAAGTTTTCATTTATCGGGTTTACGGTGAGATTTTTACACAGAACCAATAAGTTTACTTAGTCTTATGGCTCAAAGAATATCTCGAAGACAGCTCAGAAGTTCTTAACTCGTATAAGTTGCAACCAACAGCCTCAAAAGAAAAAGAGAAAGCAATAATCATATTCCTCAGAGTATCAGTTGAGAAATCTGGTCTCTATTAGAATCAAAGAAAAACCTTAATCATGGCCCCACAATCGTCGCATTTCCAGCAACTTGAAAAGTTGGGTGAAGGTACCTATGCCACCGTATACAAGGCCAGAAACAGTTATACTGGTACCTTGGTGGCCCTCAAAGAGATTAATCTTGACTCAGAAGAAGGTACCCCATCCACAGCAATCAGAGAGATCTCCTTGATGAAAGAACTAAAACACGAGAATATTTTGACATTATATGATGTGATCCACACGGAAAACAAGTTGACTTTGGTCTTCGAGTACATGGACAAAGATTTGAAGAAATTCATGGATGCATACGGAAATCATGGTGCCTTGGAGCCAAAACTCGTGAAATCGTACATGTTCCAGTTGATGCGTGGTATAATGTTTTGCCACGACAACAGCGTATTGCATAGAGATTTGAAGCCTCAAAACTTGTTGATTAACAGCAAGGGAGAGTTGAAAATAGGTGATTTTGGTTTAGCAAGAGCTTACGGTATCCCAGTTAATACCTTTTCTAACGAAGTTGTGACTTTATGGTACAGAGCCCCAGATGTCTTGATGGGCTCCAGAAACTATAACACCTCTATTGATATTTGGTCGGCTGGATGTATCATGGCTGAAATGTTCACTAGCCGTCCATTGTTTCCTGGTAATTCCAATGATGATCAATTAACGACTATCTTCAAGATAATGGGTACTCCTAGCGAGACTACTTGGCCAGGAGTATCTCAATATCCTAACTATAGACACAATTTCGACATTTATCAACCCCAAAATTTGTCTAGCGTTGTTCCACAAGCTGATCCTGCTGCCATGCTGCTTCTTATTCAATTATTGCAAATGAATCCTGATAATAGAATCTCTGCCAGAAACAGCTTGCAAAGTCCTTGGTTCCTGGAATACACCAGCTCTAATTGAATGGGAACAAGAATTATTTCAAACAATACTAATGTTTTTACTTCTGCCATTTTATTTTCCAGTACAATCCATTTTATTTTTTTTTATCCCATATTTCTCTTAACCAATATAGATTAAATTTAGTTTCTCTCTCGTTTGTTTTTATTCGTATGATATGTCTTGTGATATATCTGATACTTAGGACATAATAGGTATTTAAACAATAAAGTTAATGATTGATTCTATTACAACTTGTTTAAAATTATAAGGTCTATTAGGTTAATCTAAAAATTATTTGTACTATAATTCTATAATATCCAGGTGAAAAATAATAAAAGGAAAATAAACTAGAAATACAAAAGAAAAATCTAAAATTGAAAATTAAAAAACAAATCATAATACAAAACATAGTACAATTACCAGACTGCTTATTGCAAAAATTTGAAGCAATAAAGTTTGACTGGACATAAAAATTCCGCTATTCAATCCATTGCTTGCAGCGTTCTTCTTTTTAGTAGTGGAAGTTCCAACAACCTTCATAATAGAACTATAGACGCTTTCATCAATTGAAAAGGAGGTTGAGCTGGGAACCAAACTTGAATAATTAGTTTCAGATTCTGCTGCCTTGGTCTTTGACTCAGACAGTTTATTATTGGTACTTGCCCCTGCAGATGAAGCCTGGGCATCAGCTGATGTACCACTGGCAATCATCAGGACACTACTAGCATCTGCAGCTAAAGTGCTTTTGCCAGAAGATGATCCAATAGCAGAATCTGTTTCAAGGCCCGAAAGGGCATTAGAGCCAGTAAGGCTAATACCAGGATTAGAAATAGCTGTTGGATACAACGATGAGGATCCGTCGATTGAAATGCCAGACACAGAAGTGGTACCAGCCACAGAAGTGCTAGCAGTGTTGAATACTACACCACTGGAACTTGTTGCAGAAGCAGCAGCTGTGGCTGCTGCACCACTACTGCCTCCAGATGATGTAGGTGATACAGAGTCCAGAGAGGAAGATTGGGCATTTTGAGCTTTATCTGAAGAAGCAGAAGAACTAGAAATTTCGCTGGAAGCAGAAGATGCAGCCTTTGCGACAATTCCTGAGGCTGACACGGCAGAGCCGGCAACTGTTGCAGCAGATGTAGTACCTGCGGACGTTGTAGTGGCAGATGCAGCGCTGGATATTGCCTGAGACTTGCTTGTTTGCTTAGCTTGCTCCGACGACGATGTTGAAGAAGTTTTAAATGCTTTGTCCTGGATCTTCGGAACACTTGCTTGCACAGTAGTAGAAGACGATGTGCTTTGTTGGCTAATTGGGGAATTTGATTGTTTTGTGTCGGATACCGGAGATGATGATGTTGATTTTGCTTGAGAAACTGATGGAATTGAGTTGCTGGTTTTGGCTACTGCTGCTGCTGCTGTCTGTGTGCTTGTCTCTTTTGGTGTGGTTGATACTGAAGATGGACTGCTTAATATTTGTTTGTTTACTCTACTTACAATTTCAGATGAACTTGAGGAAGATGTGGTTACTTTGTTAACTGAAGTGGGTGTATTTACTGCGTTGACTGAAGTAGGTGTCGTAGCGGTATTCGACAGTGCAGAAGTTTGGACTTGGTTGACAGCTGTCTGTGCTGCTTGTTTAGAGCTACTTGTAGGCACTGCTGTCTCTGCTGATGTAGTCTTGGCACTACTGCTTAGGGAGCTTGATGTTTGAACTTGAATTACATTTGAAGTAGGACTAGAGGTCGATGTAGTTTGCACTTGCACTGGAGAAGTTGATATGGATGAAATTTTCACTTCTGTGCTAACAGAAGATGTTGCAGCAGCTGAAGGGCTTTCGGTGGTTGATTGTACAGTCATTACTTTTTTCTGACTAGCGTAATTATTAAGCACAGCATCTTGGCTACTGGAACTTGAAGTACTGTATGTAGATTGCGACTGTGTTTCGCTGGATAAAGTTGTGGTTGATGGAGTAGCTGCCGAGGTACTTGTTGCGCTTGTAGTAGAAGAAGCAAGCAAAGTAGTGGAAGTACTCGTGGACGATAAAACTGAGCTGGAAGTGCTTGTTGTCTGTGAGGAACTACTAGAGGTACTTGTACTCAATGAAGATGTACTGGAAGTGCTTGTGGTCAGTAGAGAAAAACTGGAAGTGCTTGCGCTGAGTGAAGACAGGCTAGTGGTGCTAGAGCTCAGTGAAGAAAGGCTGGTAGTGCTTGTGCTAATTGAAGATGTGTTGGAAGTGCTCATGCTCAGTGAAGTATTGGACAAAATAGTTGTCAGTGAAGTATCGGAAGTGGTTATTGGGTTATCAGCCGCAGCTAAGCTGGCCAATATTATGAACACCAAAAAGTTTTTATTCATGTTTGAGGCCACTAATTGGGGTTTGCTATAGTTTGATGTATACTATCAAATAAGGACACAACAGAATCAGAAAACAAGAAAAAAAAAACAAAGAATGGCCTATAGGAAATCCACAAGAAATTAAAATATATATATACTTCTTTTGAAAGCTCTTAAATTATTTATCTGGATTTTACAATTTTGTTGCACAGCATTTTTACATAGCCCAAGGGTTTCATAAAGGGTAATGCTTTATGTCTGTTTTACATGTTTTATGTTGAAATTGTGCATTGGTACTGAATTCTGGATAAACTAATAACATGCATAAAGTGAAGCTTGAAACACTGCGCGCAAAACAAAACAGGTTATTTTACAAAAAAAAATTCAACATGAGATTAAAAGTGTGAATTACAGAGTAATATAGGGAAATGAATATACAAAGATTTATAACGACAGCAAAAAAAAAGTAGATGTGTAGGAACTAAATTAGGTTAGTTATAATGATAAAATAGAGATGTGTAACCTAAAATATATGTAAAACAACAAGATCAGATTTCAGTGATCTTGGTACATCAAATCGGTATTTTTGTTTGCTTGTTTTAGGCGAAAATAAACCTATTTTTTGCAATAAATGAGTTGGCAACAAGAGATTTCAAAAAGACAAATTAATCCGAAGATTTTAACAATAAACAGAAAGTTTTGATAATTTATTTATGTATAATCGTTGTTATTGTAAATTTTTCAAAAAAAAGATATCAAAAGCTTTTATAGAAGTAAAACAATTATTTTTCAGAGACGAATGAAAATAATGCATGGTACTAACGAGAACAAAACGTCAGAGTTGTTCAGCTAAAAAGGCAGCAAAATAGCCTTAGTCTGAGTTCACAATTCTTTTTTGGCGTCCTTTTTAAACTCGAGTGTAGGCAAAATAACAAATCTTTTGGTTAAATAATAGCTATCCTGTTTTCCAACGACGAACAAACGTAAAAACTCAAGGGACACCAAATAATAGTATACACCTAAGCCTGTAAAAAAATGCCACCAGCCATGACCTTCTAACAAGAAACCGTATGGGAGACCTATCAAATGTTTCCATGTGGTGATACTTGGGCAGAAATGAACATCTAGGTTCCAAAGGAAGAAGCCAAACAAAAAGAAAAATATCCCACCTATCAGGAGACGAGTCATTTGGGTGACTTCTTTGCTGTACTTTGTTTTGTCGATACCCTGGATGATATAGTAGGATTTCCCAATGACTATGAAATTCAACAAGGCGTAACTCACTTGATGGAAAGTAGGGTCTTTCACTATTAAGTATGTGAGGGTGACGACCAATGCGAGGATAGCGATTCCAACTGCTAACAAGACATCGTGGGATTTACCGGAAGGATGGGATTTGTTGGCAGTGAACATGCCCCAAAAGGCAATGCAGGTGGCATAAAGCATGGGTAATTCGTCCATCAATTGGTACTCGTAAAGCAAGGTCATGTGGAACAACCAGCTTCCAATCCCGACTAGCAAGAAGCCATAGCTGGCCAAGACGAATCGTGTCTCCAACTTCAAGTAAAGGGCTCTATGTATGGCATAGCAGGCAAAGAAAATGAATATGGAATTGGAGGTGGTGTTGATGAACTCGTTGACATACTTCGAGATCACGTTATTTTCCTCGCACCAGTCGATGGTGGCGGTGACGGGGCCCCAGTAGCTGGGAACGCTGTTCGGATACGATATGGCGAAGGGAAACGGCATCTCTTTTTCTGGCGGTATTGGGGATATCAGGGGGACAGTCGAGTCAGAAAGCTGAGAGAGATTTAGGGGGAAAAAAATGCAAAAAAATGCTATAAATAAACGACAAGAGGTGGTGGACGTTCGCGGGAAACCAGTCAGATGACAGAATCAATGTTTGGCACTGCGAAATATGGGGGAACCTTGAGCTGGTCGAGCAAGACACTGGGTTTTGGGGGATGCTGTGTGAGTTCAACTACAATGCGGTGCAAGTCCAGATATACTAGGGTACAATATGGCATTTATGTCTATATATTATATATTATATATTATATATTGTATATTATATAAAGCGGCAATTTTCAGCCATCAGCACCAGACAAAAATACGCTACAGGCTGCTTATAAAATACTCATAGAGTCTGCTTATCAATCTATCAAACTAGCAAATCAAAAAAAAATAGCTCTCAGAATAGTATGCGACAAAACCATGTTTTTCTGCTTGAAGAGAAACTGGGAAAACTCCCTCATGAAAATACGCTCAACCGGCTAAACTGGAACCTTGCGGGCGATTCGGCACGTGCCGGATCTATCAGGAGAAATAAAAAAGAAAAAAAGAAAAATGTGGTTTACGGATGTGTATTTTGAATGTATTGGTTTTAAATGTTGTGTTTTATTATTGTTTGGGTTGTATAATGTAAGATTTATATGGTGTATTAATTCAAACGTACCGTTTTATTAGTGTTCTGTTTCTAAGGTGTATTGTTTTTTTAGTGGTCGAGTGTTGAAGACATCACGTGATGGACTGCGGATAGCTAGCGTTTATTATTTTTTTTTTTGTCTCCAAATTGATTTCCCTTTTCTATTTAACAATGCTGGACGAGCTAAAAAAAAATTTTCTTTCATCATCACTATAATATTGTCCAATCTGGAAAAAACTTGAAAAAAAAAATCGCTATAAATACCGTGTGCGATCCCCCTAACCACCATTTCCAAGACTTTCGCTGACCCTTGAAATAGATTCCCCAACTGCAGACATCCAGCAACCATAGATGCTTCTCCAATAGTAGTCATTGTTGCTGATCCATCACGGCACTCTTGCTGTCTGCATTTTTGTTTGTGTATTTTTGCTTTTCCACTAATGGTACGTTGGCTGTCTCGTCACCCCCAAGACAGATAGCACTGCAGGACATGTCGTCGTTGTTTGAGTATTTTCCGAATGCACTGATTATTTGCCTTGTACCAATTGTTCCTACTGAATATTAATTTGTCGACAATTGCATTCATCGTTAAGTTTCAGCCTTGTATGAGCATTCAAAGATTATATTTTTCCAATTTCCGATACAGACAGCAGTTGCTATCTATTGAAAATGTTGTACATTGCAAATATCTTTTGTGATTTCTAGGTGATGACACTTAACGCCGGGCGGACATATCTAATAGTCCAACACTTTGCGTTTGCAAAGTAAAGACATTTCATGTGTACAAATTTTTGAGGTGTTGTTGGACAGTTATTGATGATTGGAGATTTTACTGATTTATGAAACTACAATAGATGCTGCATATACAACAGTTTTATTTGGGAAGTACGTTTTGTTTTGAAAACTCGATCTCGTTACTAATAACTTATAGTCACCTCCAATTTTCTTGCTATAAAACATGTTTTTTAAGTTTAAAAAAAGGATGTCTAATCATTCAAAAATTAGTATATGTGGTCATATACTATTTTTTTCCTGCTGTGATTGACTTTTCTATGGAAATTCGTGGCAAAATTTTTTGGTAAACCATTTGAATGATGATTTTTTGATATTCACACTGTATGAGGCTTTCGTTGATTACTAAAACCAAAAAACTGATTTAATGATTCTGATCTCTAATGGTTTATCGTTTTGTTCTCCATTTTTTATTCGCCTAAAGCTTCGCCAAACGAATTCCTATATAAATGTCAATCTTGTTTGATTAATCTTTTGTTTTATTTCAAAGCACCTCTTGTCATAAGAAAGTCATGCCAGTACGTTTTAGCCTACTTTGTTTTCATATTAGTAAAACATTGCTTTACACGACAGTTATCGTAAAAATACATCTATATTAGGTTGGAATGAAATAAAAAGTAGAATAAAAAAAATTATGAGAAATCAAACTGAGAAATACTATTATTTGCTCATGTACATTTTTAGTCGGCCATTATGAACCATTTGTTCACTTATTATGCCAATCTTGTAATTCTTCTGCTCATAATGTAGCTTCACCAAAAAAAATTGCAGTTTTTCGTTACTAAAAGGCTGCTTCATCGTCGTCACCTCCGAAATCATCTCCACCAAAGTCATCTCCATCATCAAAATACTTCTCTGCATTGTAGTCATCGTCGTCATCTTCATCAAACTCGTCATCTTCATCATCAACTTCCTCTTCAGCATTGTTATTTGCTCCAGCTCCATTGGCACCTGATGCTCCAGTTCCATTCTCTTCTTCGATATCTACAATATTTCTCAACCTTTCTAAAGCCATCTTTGTTAACTCTTCTTCTGTCAAGTTTTCTGTTCCATTTTCTTCATCCAAATCGCCAGATTTGCCCACATATCGTCTCTTAGCATTACCATTATTCAATTTACTCAACTTCAACTTCTTAGTACTAGATCCTTTGATAACCAGCTGAAGCTCTGAAGGCATAAAATCTGAATTAAAAGGGTAATCTGTGAGTTTTCGCTTCTCATCATTGGGATCCTTCTTTTTCACGTATTTGTCAGAATATCTTTTGATTCCGTCATTGTAAATACCTCCAATAGTACTGGTATCAACCTTTTCTTTAGCACTTCCATCACTCAAGGCAGATCCTGTGTAAAAAAGCAGCTCCTTTATGATCTCCTGTATGTTAAGTACATTATTTACAGTATCTATTTCATGTCTATTCAATGGCCCATTCAATGGAACTATCATCGTTTTATTCAATTCTGATTTAAGTTTGATTTCTTTAAGATCGGAATATTCCAATCCTAAGTTAAACATGGACCCGCCATATCTTCTTCTTCCTCCCGACATTGTATCGATTGATAAAAATTTATTTTTCAACTTGTTTGAATTATCACTTTACCAGTTCAATATCGTAAGTGTCTTGTAGCTTATTTCAGCTTCCTCATGTTCTTCTCTTTTTGGTGATATTTTTTTTTCCCTTTTTTTTTTTTCTCATCCTCTTCAGCGTCAATTTCAGCTTCGCGAAAATAAAAATCAAAAGTTTCGTATTTTTCAACATGCATAACTCTAAATACAAACAGAAAAGGATATGTCTGGAAATGGTGGGTAAAAGATACACAAAAAAAAGTTAATACTTAGTTAGATTTTCTATCAGGAAGGCTTCATAATCATAACAGGCTTGCTCTTTAGCCATATTTGTATAAGTATAAGTAAGATACAGTTTGCGTATAAGTTTTTGACAACCGAATAATATAAGCGTGTCGCCTTAATCTGTAGAACAAAATTTAGATATCTGTTATGACAATTAATAGAGAAGGAGTTAATGTATTAATGTTCCCAAACTAAGGGTTGAGTACTTATATATATGAAAAATATTGGAGAAGGCGATCAAAAATGAACGGAATTGGTTTTTGAGAAAAAGAAAGATCTTTTAGCACTCATAAGTTTTGTATGACAAAAACTTACTATTTTAAAGATATCTTCTAAAAACATGTATAATGCACATTAGGAAGCGCAAACGAACTAAAACATTTGACCATTGTGAGCCCAATAATAAAGTGTGGTGAAATATAGAAGAAGAAACCTCCTTAAATCAAGAAAGAAAGAGCAATGGCAAGCAAACCAGAGGAGTAAGATCCGTAGTTGGCAACAGCAGCACCCTTCTTAGAGGTACTGGAAGCGCTAGTAGCGGTAGCAGAACCGGAAGAAGAAGAAGAAGCGGTGGCACTGGAGACAGAAGCAGTTGTACCATCAACTTCGTTGACCAAAGCAGATGCTGGGAAGGTGACAATTGGCTCGCTGATAGCATTACCATCAGAACCCTTAATAGTCAAATTGGAGGCTTTAGAGTCAACGGAGATAATCTTACCAACATTGGTGGCATTGACACCGTTGTTGATCAAATCTGAGACACCATCAGGTTGGGAGGGAATATCGAAGCTGGTTTCGAAATCGCTATCGTCACTCTTAACGGTATCAGAGCTACATTTTGGTAAATCAACAGTGCTAACAGACTTACTGTCAATAGTCATGTTACCAGCCTTAGCCAATTGAGATTTGTAGTTATCATAATCAGTCTTGAAAGAAACCGAATTGTCAGAAGAGTCGATTTCAACTAAACCATATTTGTTTTCTTCTTCGGCATATTCGTAAACCAAACCACCAGAGAAGATTTCTTTCAAACCACCAAAGATACCTTCGCTGACTTCTTCAAAAGTTCTTGGGGTGACTTTGTTACAACCGAATTCTGAGAAAAACAATGGAATAGCAGCATCTGCGAAACTTGTGTTCATGCTGTCGTAACCAGAGGAGGAGAAGGTAGCACCGGAACACCATTCGTAAGAGTTCAAGCCAAAGAAATCAGAGTGAGAGTCATCACCATTATCACAGGACAAGTAGTCGAAACTGACCTTACGGTAAGCAGTGACATCAGCAGCAGAGTAACCAACAGGGATAGTTCTGTTAGCATGTTTAGCGATATATTGTTTCATGTCTCTTTGGATAGCTCTGATGTAGGAAGGATCATTTGTGGCACTGGAGTTGTCGTTGATGATTTCGTTACCTGAGAAGAAACCAATAACGTTAGGGTAGCCCATAAAGGCTTCGATGACCTTGAAAACTCTGGTCATGTAATCCTTGTTGTAGGTGCCGCTTGGGTCGTCTCTGTTCAAGGATTCACCGTACAAAGCGGAGTTGACGTCCAAAATGGCGTAGATACCTGCGTCGTTCAAGATAGACATACAGGCGTCATGGTTGACATCTGGGTTGATAGTGTATATTCTGATGGTGTTGATGCCTGCTTGTTGGAAAGCGTAGGCGTCACGGTAACAGGTTTCCTCGTTGGACAAGACGTCACCAGCGGAGACGTCTCCTGTGTATGCGGAGGAGCCACCTGGCTGGTAGTCGACACCCTTGATGAAGAAGACCTCGCCATCGCCCTTGGAGGTGGTAGAGGCCTGGATGAATCTTCTGCCTGTGATGGTGAGGGGCACAGAGGCCTGTACGGCCGAGAAGAGTGTTGAAAGAGCGAGGAAAAGGATCTTGGTGTTCATTTTGTTCCGGGTATTGTTTCACAAACGAGCGACGTGTAATTATATTCAGACCTGTAGTAAGCCGATCTGATCGAGAACCAGCAAGAGTACTAAATTAGTGTGTTACTAAGTGACAAGTTGATGAATATATTCACTATTTCAAAGAGACAAAGAAGCTTGAAATGATGGATATTGTTATATTTTCGAGGGCCCCTTTTATATATATATATGTATATGTTTACGAATTTTTTTTTTTCTTTTCTTTTTTTTTTCAGTGCAAGAACATGTGAGAAATTTTCTTTTTCGTGTCTACATAAATATTCGCTGCCAATTCTAGAAATTCTGCCATAAAAACCATGTACGTTCGTGTCGGCCCCGCGCTGATTTGCAGACCACAATCGTATTCGCTTCTATATATAGACCTAAGAAGAAAGATCTGACATTTATGAATGGATCAAGCTGAAAGAGAAATTTATAAATGAACCAGACTGAAAGAAACATTTATGACAAATATATACAACTCTATATGGAACATCCCACTAGTTTCATGTCTACTGGCCCTCGGTGGTCGAGCCCCCGCCTAGGGCACTACATTGCTGCAAAAAGCCCTTGGCATTCACGATGCAGTCACCCCCGTAGATGATGTTTCTCTTCAAGCTGCTGTCGGTGTTCAAGTTCTTAACCCATTCCTGGAGATTCTCATACTCCAAATAGTTGGCACCTCCAACCATGTAGACGATCGCTTGCTGGTAGTTGTATCTTTTTGGAATCTTCGAGTGGTTTCCTCTGGTGGAGTAAGGATCGAAAAACAAGTAGTCGTCCGTAGTGTTCAAAGTGACCTGCGAGCCCTTGTTCGGCTCAACAATAGATTCAACGATAGATGTAACTGGCATATTCTGTTTCTCAGGCAACAAATTTTTCAACCCAGACACAAGACTTCCAAATCCCGAGCTGATCTTCGAGCCCTCAGTCAACTCGTACAATTTGCTAGAAAGATTAGCAAACAAAGCTGATTTTTCATTGCTATTAAGCGTAGCAGAAGATCCGCCCATAGAACCGTCTTGGTTGTTCGTACTGCTTCCACTGTCACCGTAATTGACTTGGTTGAGGTTCGATAGCTTGAGAATTTCTTTGACCCGCTTGATGTAACTTAAAGCACTTAAATCAGTGCCCAAACTCACCAAATTTTGTTCAACTGAATCACAGAACAGTTTGCTCAAGTCAAAAGATAAAAACAAAATCAAATATGTTCTCAATTTATCCAACTTATTACTTTCTAACTTGTCTTCCTTCAATTTGCTCAAAAAATCCTGCTCCACTTTCTGCACAGATTCTTTCTTGATGTTTTGTTCTACCTCAAAAAAGACATCCAAGTTGTTGGTTTGCAACTGCTTCAATAAACATTCCAAGATTTCCATATGTGTATCAATTATCTGTTTCTTTGCTGTTAATTCGGGTAATTGTTTAATGGCCTGCTGGATCTGGTAGGTATCTGATTGAGAATGGTCTATATTGCTTAATGAAGTGACACCTGTTTTTGAGGTCAATTCCGCAGCCTTTTCTCTATATTCGTTTGATTCTTTTTCTATGTTCTCAACTGCATCAGGAAATGGCATATTTGCATTCAATTTCCAGAAAAAATCATGTCCATCAATGTACCATTTCTTTGTATTATCATTATTTTTTTGATCTTCACCTTGAGTAAGACGGTTGATAATCGCATTCCCATTGATTTCGAACACATCACTAACCATACAAGAATAGACCCAAGAATGTCCAAACATTGCGGCCAAATCAATATTTCTATCTAATAAAATCAAAACTTTTTTTTCGCCAGTATTACCGCTACTGCTGCCAGAAACACCTAAATTACTGCTCTTTAGATTCGAAACATGATCACGAAGCTTGCTGTCTAATTTTTGGGCGACAAACTCTGCTGGCCCATTTCTTGGGGCCCTAATTATTGGAATTGAATCAAGGGTGATAAGAACATTGAATAAACCTTGGGCTACCTGGTCAGCTATAATTGTGATCTCATCTTCTGTAATAGATGGGCTGTTCAATTTCGTATAAATGCTTGGTAACTCCAAGGAAAACAATTGAGGCTCAGCCACCAAGAAATCAATGTACTGATCAAACACTTGTTTTACCGATGAGGATCTACCTGTTAATGACACCGCATTAGCAAATTCTTCAAGTAAAGATCTGTCTAAACTGGAGATAAAATTGATGTAATATTCACTGTAAAAGTCATTTTCAATATCCTGAACTATCCGCAAAATGTTTTCCTTTGTTGGCTCCAAAAAATAAATCGCTGGAACGTCTGGTAATGCCACCCTTTTCGAAGAGTTTATTATGGTATGCATGGTGATTCCGCAGCTCAATAAATCGTCGACATTAAGAAGCGATGAAAGAATACGTGTAGATTTTGGGTCCATCACAAGAACCTTCCACGCCAAGTCTTCTTGTGCTCCTGTACTTGAAGTGTTAGCCTCATTTTTGCTATTCAAATTGAGCATTCGTTGAATCGAAGCAATTTGTTTTCCTCTCAAGGTATTACTGCTGGAAGAACTTGCAGACGACATTGGTTTTCTCAATCTCTAACTATAACCTTTTTGACCCAATTTTTTCGTTTTTTTTTCGCTTGTTCCCAAAAACTTCTGTGAATATTTATATCTTCAAAACAAAAGTAAATGATTTTACAAGGTTCTTCAGACAATTATTGATCTTTTGATTATCTGTCTTACTCAACTTCAGTTGAAAAAAGACTATATAGATGTTGGATAGTGATTTAAAAATTGAACACCAAACAGAAAAAAAAAGAAAAATTTACAAAATATTCCAAGTCAAACTAAAAAAAAAACGCTACTTTCCAGCAAACCGGACTTGAATAGCTTTTCAACATGAAACTCTTCTATGTATATTTCAAATATTCTGATAATATTCGAGCAGAACTTTGATTCAAAAAAACATTTTCCCAGTATTCTTTCGAGATTCTAGCTTTAAACTGTTACTTATTAAGTATTTGGTAGTATTTTATTCAATCGTTATAACATTTTTATACACAAAATAGCAGTAATTTCATGTAAAGCCAGTGAAAAAGAAACCTGTAAAAAGGTCAACAATACAAGAAAAATTACATGTCTTCATAATTTGTGGAAGTTACCCTCAAAATTTTATTAAGAAATATATGTTTGCAGTATCTAGGTAGGCGTTCAATGCTGGCCTTCTTTCAAAGAAGATCTACCAGCCTTCAACAATTCATCACACAACAATAAATTGCTAGCGATGCCGACGGCACCAGCGATAGCGTTTCTCAAAACTCTGAAGGCGTCCCAAACACCTTCTGTCTCAGGATCGAAAGGTTCACCGATATTCAAGTCGATTCCAACTACATTTCCTTCAGCGATTTCATCGTCACAGCTGGCAATTACCTCCAATGGGTCGAAACCAGCATTGCTTGTTAAAGTCTTTGGAATAATCAAAAGAGCCTCAGCAAATGCTTTGACGCCAGTCTTTGTTTTACCTTTGGCAATTTGTGGGGTAATTATTTGCAAATGGTGGTATGCAGACAAAAAAAAGGCACCAGCACCAGGGACTAAGGATTCATCTTTGATTGTATTTGCTACAGCACGAAGACCATCTCTGATAGCATCCTTAGTCTGCTTCAATACGTGTTGGGTAGCACCCTTGATGAGAATAGAGACGGATGTCGGATTGACGTTTTCAGTGACATAAGTGAATTTATCTTCACCAATTGTTTGCTCGTAAACTTTTCCTGAAAATCCAAGAATAGATGGGGACAAATCGTCGACAGAGTTTTGAGCTTCACCTCCAGTGACAAGTTGCAATCTTTCCATATTTCTTCTTTTAGCTCTTCTAAGGGCCAAGATGTTATGTTTTGCTAACACATCAAGTGACATTGGGTCTATTCCTTTCTGATTGATAATGACAAAACCTTTATCTGAATCTAATCCACAGACTTCATTCTTTAAGTCAATAATCTTACGCAATTTATCATCAACGAATTTTCTTTCTGATTCAACGAGTTTTGCACGTTGTTCGGCGGAAGAATAATAAAATCCAGAATTGACTTCAGTCTTTTCGTATTCAAGAGAGACATTGAGGATCAACACGTAAGCGTTATTTACAACTTTTGGCATATCTGGATGTCTTGCACCATGATCAAGGACAAGACCTTTGACAAGTTCTGTTTTCTCTGCGGATTCATGTTGTTGAGTCATAATTTCAATCATATGAAGATCGACATCTCTGGAAGATGATGGTGCGTCTGGGTTTAAAGAGACTCCTCTCACTGCCAACACTGCGTCGGTGACTATTGGAGTCAAAACTTCTGTTAATTTTTGGTTGACTTTTGTGCAAAGAGATGATCTTGCAACTTGTAATAACAATTCTCTATCTACGGAGTCTGCGGAGATTTTTTTCTGGAATTTGTTGGTGAGAAATTCAATTGTTTCCTTTCTAGCGATTTCGAAACCGTCAGTTATCACACGAGGATGGACACCTTCGGAGATGTATCTCTCTGCTTGTTTGATCAACTCTCCTACTAAAAGAACCACGGTTGTCGTACCGTCACCGGTGATTTCATCTTGGGCAGTTGCGGCACGAGCAATCATGACAGCAGTTGGATGCTGGATCTGCATTTCGGATAAGAGAACTTTACCATCTTTAGTGAGCTTGATGGTTCCTGAGCCGTCCACAAGCATCTTCAAGGTACCCTTTGGGCCCAAGTTGGAAGCCAATACGCTTTGGAGACCCTGCGCGGCGGCAGAATTGACCTGCAAGGCCTGTGCTCTTCTGATGGATTCTGCCTTGGGGTTAAGTAATTGGATGGAGGACATGTTGTCTGTGTGTAGGACTTGTTCTGGGCGGACTTTTGCTGGAAAAAGGCAAACACGGGGTATCTGGACGACAGAGACTGTAGTTCAGACAATTAGGGGCTCAAACAGACTTTGGCGATGCAAGATGGCTGTTGAGGTCAGGGAGTGGGAAAGCTGCGCAGAATCCTAGTGTTGCTGGCAATCTGGGGGTTTTCTACACGATTCGCGACAAATTTGTTGACAAAACTTGATGGAGGGTTTTAACGACTTAGGGGCAAGATTTGCAGCAGAAAACTGTATGTGTAACCTGTAGTGGGAGATGTAGCGTTGGTTTGTAGGATTTGGTTGCAGGGTGGTTGCTGATCAGCGGGTGCTCAGATGAATTCACACACTGTATATAGCATGTATGAAAAATCCAAGAATCTCGACAAAAAGAGAGAAAAAAAAAAAATCTTCTGTGTATTTCACAGAAACACAAAAAACTCTCAGTATATTTCCTCTGCTATCCAAGTTGAAAAGACAGTGCGAGAAAAGTGAAGAAATTTCTAAATTCTGAGTGGTTATACGGCCCTGGGAGTTGAGTAGGTGTAAGAATGTATTATGCTGGTGTCCGGGTTATGGTGTTCACAGAGTTAAGGTGTGAGTATTTGAAGGTTTTAGGTTTTTGTTTATGTTATGGTGTAAATATATTAGGGTTTTTCCACGTTTTGTTTTTTGCGTTTTCGGATGTTTTAGTGTCAAGGTTGTTGTGTGTATTTTTTGGTTTCAGGATTATTTTACTTTATGTTTACCTAATGTTATAATTTATAATGGTTTGGATGTTTAATGTTTGGATTGTTTGATGTTATGTTTCATGGTTATCAGTTTTTCTGTTGTTTGTATGTTTATGTTTTTGGATGTGGTAAATCCAGTAATACACTAATCCAAGTGAGAAAAACCCGAAAACTGTTTCTTCTTTGACCAAGGAGAAAAAAAAAATTTTCTTCCAACGACCTGTCGAAGCAAAAGAAAAAAAAATTAAAAAGCCAACCAACACACAGTATCTAACCCGCCATAATAATAATATTGAAAGGAGCATTTCCCATTAATCACAGACTACCATCTTACCCCTACTGCCATTTTAACCAACAACCCCCCCCCTCTAAATCAAAGAATCCACTGAATTTCGCAAAACATATACCAGTGCACTGTACTCTATATAAAAAAACTGCACCGTATTCTTGTTGATCCCTCGTTGCCAGTTTCCGTTTGTTTCGTTCCATTTGCAACCCAGAACCGTCCAGCCAAATCGGCTCTGTACATAAATCCAGCCCTTGCTCCACAGCAATCACTTCAGGCCCCCAGAGCCATTAGATAACTCTCCTAAAGTAACAGATCTCTTTCTAAAAGATCGCAAACCTCCTACAGATAACAAGTCCTCTTTCTATAGATATTCGCCATGTCAGATACAAGCAGCAGCACCGCAGAGTGGAAACAGTCCCTCAATCTCCCTAAAAGAGACACAAGACCTCAAACAGAGGACGTCTTAGACACCAAGGGAAACACCTTTGAGGACTTCTACCTCAAAAGAGAATTGCTCATGGGAATCTTCGAAGCAGGTTTCGAAAAACCATCACCTATCCAAGAAGAAGCTATCCCAGTAGCTCTTGCTGGTAGAGACATCTTGGCAAGAGCTAAAAACGGTACAGGTAAAACCGCAGCTTTCATCATCCCAACATTACAAAAAGTTAAACCTAAAATTAACAAGATTCAAGCCTTGATTTTGGTTCCTACCAGAGAATTAGCTTTACAAACCTCCCAAGTGTGCAAAACTTTGGGTAAACATCTCGGAATACAAGTCATGGTCACCACAGGTGGTACCTCTCTTAGAGACGATATCATGAGACTCAAAGATCCTGTTCATATCCTTGTCGGTACTCCTGGTAGAGTATTGGATCTTGCATCTAGAAATGTGGCGGATTTGTCAGAAACCCCTTTATTTGTCATGGATGAAGCAGACAAAATGTTGAGTAGAGAGTTCGTTCAAATAATAGAACAGATTCTTTTATATTTCCCAAAAGAACAAAGACAATCCCTTTTATTCAGTGCAACTTTCCCCTTGGCCGTCAAATCCTTTATGGATAAACATTTAACTAAACCATA
The DNA here is from genome assembly GCA_002564245.1 of Saccharomycopsis fermentans. Lineage (NCBI taxonomy): Eukaryota > Fungi > Ascomycota > Saccharomycetes > Ascoideales > Saccharomycopsidaceae > Saccharomycopsis > Saccharomycopsis fermentans. Next base: position 103,253 of record JNFW01000008.1, on the reverse strand, counting down.
TGAAATCAATTTAATGGATGAATTAACCCTTAGAGGTATCACCCAATACTACGCTTTTGTCGAAGAAAAACATAAACTTCACTGTCTTAACACGCTTTTCTCCAAACTTCAAATCAACCAATCTATCATTTTTTGTAACTCTACTAATAGAGTAGAACTTTTAGCCAAAAAAATCACTGAACTCGGCTATTCTTGTTATTATTCCCATGCTAAAATGTCCCAAGCTTCAAGAAATAAGGTTTTCCACGATTTCAGACAAGGTAAAGTGAGAAATTTGGTATGTTCAGATTTATTAACCAGAGGTATCGATATCCAGGCAGTCAATGTCGTTATCAATTTTGATTTCCCAAAAACTGCCGAGACTTACTTACATAGAATTGGTAGATCCGGTAGATTTGGTCATTTAGGTCTCGCCATTAACTTAATCAACTGGAATGATAGAATCAATTTGTATAAGATTGAACAAGAATTGGGTACAGAGATCCAGCCTATTCCTAGCACCATTGATAAGAATTTGTATGTCGCAGATGATGTTGATGCTGTTCCTAAGCCTTTTGCTCTTGAGCAGATGCCAGTTGGTAACAATAATGCTCCACAGTATCGTAGCAACAACAACAACAACAGATATAATCACAATAACAATAACAACGGTAAAATTGCTGCTGCCGGCAATGCTCCCCAATATTGAATGACCTAGTCGGGACAATTTCCATTTATGCCAATTAGAAAACCCATTTGGATCCATCATTAGGGTCTTCAGACCTGTTAGCATGTTCTAATACAGGTGCTTGAAAAGATCCGTTACTTGGAAGTTGCGATTAAATGCGGAACTATGCTGCGAGTTAAAAAGACTATAAAGATATTTTTTTTTTCATGTCAGATCATCTGTCAAAACTATCAGATCCAATTGCAGTGCAAATAACTGAGTGTCTGGTAATAGGATTGCAAACTGTAGGTTGAAAATATAGATAATCACAGTAATAAAACTTTTATCGCATACATATATACAAGGTAAAGAGCAGCACTCGAAAGTGTCAGCTACTCGTCTTTCTAGAGTATATCAGCCATACAAGAATAACGCAAGACTCAATGGATCGCTAGTTGAGCATCATGGATTATAGATATTCTGGCAACTCGATAGTGTGTCAAGAGACTGTTTTTTGTTTGAATAAGAAGAATAAAAGAAAAGAAAATAAGAAAGAAGAAAAATAGAAAATAAGAAAGAATAAGAATAGAAAATAAAAATAAATCAAGAACAGAAGATTAGAGAGAGTAAAGAACAGAAAATAAGAAAGAATAAAGAACAAAATAAGAAAAATTAAATTAAGAGAATCACAGAGACTCAAAAAGAATTAGAAAATAAGAGCAAACAAATAAACAACGTCTATAGTTCCAAATTTATCACTGATTCTTCATATCAGCTCAGATATTTGTAGATTAAACCAAATGTATACATTCAGTGAATTCAATGACGTATAATTACCATATATCCAGTCAATAATTTTACGGTGTTTGGGTTTCGAGGCCTTTGGGCTCGCAGTGAAAAGGACACAGAACATGTAAATTTTTACTGTAATAATTTTTATACTGTAATTTATGTATGGCAACAGTACAAAATTTTTTTTTTTCTTTTCTGCTTTTTAGTTAAAATTCATTGATTTTTGCGGTACATTAATAAAGTGCTTAGAAAAAACCATAAAGGCAGTAGCCATAAAAGATAACTAGAGACAAATCCCTAGAAAAGCCATTAACAACATATATATACATCAACAGTGAAATACCTAGCAAATAGAGCCCATAAGCTATAAATCAGGGCTTTGAAAGTTACATTTGATTCAATTGACATTAGAAATTGGTTTGTGAGGATAATTCAAAGAGAAAAAAGACGCAAAAATGGCCAATAATAACCCTGCTGTCATCATGGACAACGGTACTGGTTTGACCAAGATTGGTTTTGCCGGGAACGATGCTCCATCCTTCGTGTTTCCAACAGCTATAGCATCCAGATCCACCACAAGCTCAAAGAACCACGCCACATCGCAGCAAGTCTTTGGGGCTACGGCAAACTCAAACTCAGTTAGCCACAGCAATAACTTAGCCAGCAAAAGAGGTATGGAGGATTTGGACTTCTTCATTGGTGATGACGCCATAAAAGCAGCAAACGGCCCTAACTATTCCCTATCATATCCTATCAAGCATGGTCAGATCGAAAACTGGGATCACATGGAGCGTTTTTGGGAAAAATCCATCTTCCAATATTTGAGATGTGAACCAGAAGATCACTATTTCTTGTTAACCGAGCCTCCATTAAACCCTCCTGAAAACAGAGAAAATGTCGCCGAAATCATGTTTGAAAGTTTCAACTGTGCAGGTCTCTATATTGCTGTTCAAGCTGTCTTGGCTTTGGCAGCATCGTGGACAAGTTCCAAAGTACAAGATCGTTCTTTGACAGGTACAGTCATCGACTCTGGTGATGGTGTTACCCATGTCATTCCGGTTGCTGAAGGTTATGTAATCGGATCTGCTATCAAAAATATTCCAATTGCAGGTAGAGACATAACATTGTTCATCCAACAAATGTTAAGAGAACGTGGTGAATTAGATTCCTCTCTAAGAACTGCTGAAAAAATCAAACAAGAATTTTGTTTTGTGTGTCCTGATATGGTCAAAGAATTCAGAAAATTCGATAATGATCCAAGTAAATTTGCTCAATTCATAGTAGAACTGGAAAACAAAACTTCTAAAAAATTAGTTGATATTGGATATGAAAGATTCTTAGCTCCAGAAATCTTCTTCAATCCAGAAATTGCTTCAAGTGATTTTTTGACTCCTTTACCAATCACAGTCGATCAAGTCATTCAACAAAGTCCAATTGATGTAAGAAAGGGTTTATACAAAAATATTGTATTGAGTGGTGGTTCAACAATGTTTAAAGATTTCGGCAGAAGATTACAAAGGGATATTAGAGATATAGTACAAGAAAGAATAAGTGATTCCGAAAAATTAGCACATGGTAAATCTAGTGGTGTCGAAGTTAATGTAATTTCACATAGAAGACAAAGAAATGCTGTTTGGTTTGGAGGAAGTTTATTATCACAAACTAGCGAATTCAAGGCATATTGTCATACTAAGGCTGATTATGATGAATATGGTCCTAACATTGTTCGTAACTTCAGTTTGTTTAGCGTGCCATAAATGCCTTCTAGTAATTTGACAAGCTGAGTTCTATTTTCAAAAATAAGTATTATTCTCACTTTGTTCATATTTCTACAATTAGATTTCAACCAATAAATATAAAAGTTTCCTTTAATTGAACAGGAATTAAAATTTTCATTACCTCTTTAATGTTACATTTATACACTGTATACAACTTTCTCGAATAAAAAAAAACTCTATCATTGTTATTTCGCGTTTGTTTGTTATTGCTAATAATTATATGCAAATATCTTCAAATATTTTAACACTAATTGGTCAACAATTGAAGCATACCAGAAATTTTATTCGCTTCTTTACTTTTTTCAATTTCCAAGTCAATCTTTTTCTTTAATCCAACCAATAATTCTTCCATCAATGGACTTGTCCCCACTAATTCACCATATAAATTCAAAGCGGCATTCAAATAATCAACTAATATATCCACACATTTGATATCATCAAAGTTTCTAATCAGCCACATCAAAAATGGTTCCAATGTTTCTTCGTCCCTGTTATTCAAAACGAGATGGATTTTGTTCAACTTTTGTAATTCTGTTAAAATAGTCAATGTTACATCCTTAGGAATTCCTGCTTGGAATGCTATATCGAAGGCGGAACGCCATTCAAAATTATTCAACATCTTTTCATACTTTGTCAATTTCTTACTGGTTCTTTTAACAACGGTATCAATATGGTTCATCTCCAATTCTCCTTGATACTCATTACCTCTAATCATTCTATTGTATGCATTTGGTTTATCATTCTTCTTACCTCCACTTAACTTATTACTTTTCTTCTCACCGAGCTTTTTAGTACGTATAGATAATAATCCAGATGTTAACCCAGCTACAAAATGTTTATTATTTGGAGAGACACCACAACTCAAAACACCAGATCCAAACTTCCATCCGAATTTCACTTTCCAGTCAAGTTCTGATATATCGTAAATTTTCACATGACCATCCAAAGAACCTGCGAGTAAATGGTTTCCATTGCTAGTTAACGATAAGCAAGTTACATCTTTGGTGAAATTGCTCAATTTTTTTGTCAATTTGTTGCTTGGTAAATCGTAAACGTTTATCGAATTACCACCAGCACTCATAATTGAGGTTTGAGAAATTGATAAGATATCTTCAATTGGAACATTACCATGGTTAAACTTAAAAACAGGTTCCATCTGTTGTACTCTTGTATCAAATATTCTCAAATATCCATCGTAACAACCCGTAGCTATTAAATTTGGCTGATCCTTGATAAAAATTCCGGATCTTACGTAATCAGTATGGTTTTTATAATCAAATAGTGGCTTCTCCGGTTGAGAAATATCATAAAGCTTGCAGCTTTGATCATCGGAACAAGTCATCAATTGTTGAGGTATGGAAGGGTGAAATTTAACGACATGAATAGGATATGTGGATGCCTGAATTGCTACAAGCAAATTTTTACTATTACTGTCTGATGCTGCGTCAAAAATTTGTACTAAACCAGAAGAATCACCAGCACTCAAAAGTTTCCCATCAAATCTGTATTCACCACTATAAGCAGTTTCCTTGAATCTTGAGTATGTTTTCACAACCTGTCTAGTTTTTGAGGAGAACACCTGAATTCTAGCACTGGATGTAACTGCAATGTCACTACTAACAGGGTTAAACGTAATATGTGTAATAGCATTATGCTCTTTGATCAATTTGGTGTTACCGTATGAACGCCAATACTTCTGTTCTGGAGTTTTTTTGGTGGCCAAATTAGCATTCCTTATAATTTGCAATCTTTGCTTCTCAGACGACATTCTTTATCTGGCTTTCCTGATTCCTTTTAACAGTCTTGATTGTTGAAATGATTCTGCTAGCCGTTTTATGATGATATCTCTATAATAAAGTATAGTCAATATTAGTATAATACTAATTTCAATATTCAAAAAAAAAAAAAGAAAAAAAAATTTTTTGTTTCGCATCGCAGCAGACATATATATCCCCTATAAGGCATCTACTTGATTCTTCATTTTACAATACTGAAAAACCTTGTTCAATCATTAATATTTAAAATTTGCATGTTCTCTTGACACTCTCTATAATACATAATTATATATTTTATTTATATGATTACTGATAGAATAAATTATCGATAGCTTTATAATTCAATTTAGCTGATGTTTGACGACTTCTCAACATATTTTTCATACTTTCATGAGCATTAGCAGCAAATTCATTCTTGCCAACACCTGTAATACTGGAAACTGCACCGCTAACAGCGCCTAACGAAGCCTCATCTTCAGCAGCAATTTCTGCATTAACACCGAGACCATTCGTTTCCAATTTAGGCCTTGTTCTTCTACGTCTGATTGGAGCTTTATTTCCCGTAAGCTCATCGGCTTCGGCTTTCAACCTCTTCTGTTCTGCTTCTAAGATATAATCCCCATTCAAATTAATGAATACACGTTCTTTAATTGCACTCTCTTCTTCTGTCAAAAGGCATCCATCCAATTCTGTATCATCGAGATCAGAAAAGGTATCCTTATCAGGAATTTCTCTCAAAACGTCCTCCGTTGTTGGGAGATTGGCTACTAAATTTCTAGGTTTGTTCATCTCAATCATTTTCAATTGTTCTTCGTCATTGTTCATTGCAATCTCTGCCTCGTGCAATATCGCACGGGCTGCATTCAAATCCATTTCAAATGCAGCATCTTCCTCTTCCAGGCATTTCTTTTTCGGTTTATTTTTTTTCACTTTCTTTTTTTGCTTTTCTTTAACTTCTTTCAGTTCCCGTGTCTTTTTTCTACCTTCATCTTCATCCTCAGTATCCTGCTCAAAGAGAGCATAATCTTGCTTTCTTTTCTTTGGGACTCTTTTAGGATTACGATCATCAACGCTCTCACTTCGCCTCAATTTTTTTTCCCTGCTATTTCTTCTTGATGCCCTCTCTGAGGATTCAGATTTATCATCATGCTTCTCTTTTTTTGAAGCAGTGTGTTCATCTACTGATTTATCAATGTTATCTTCCTCGTCTTCCTTTTTGACCAAAATTTCGATTGTATAAATAGACTTCTGTGGTTTACTTACATCATTATCACTTTTTTTCAACGAATCTTTTGATATGGATTTAGAATCATTTGCGGCTTTTGTTGTTTTTGATGTCTTTGCTATTGTTGTGGATTTTGAAGCTTTTGCATTTTTTGCTTCTTTGGCAGATTGTGTCAGTTTTGCCTTTGCTGAATTTTCTGAGTCCATTTCTTGGCTATCCAGGTCATCCAAGGCATCGCCTATTGTTTTCTGGCAAAGTTTTTGAATTGCATCATTAATATCATTAGACGATACGTCAGTATCTAAAAACTTATGAATGACTTCAAAATCCTTGTCGGTAGACATTCCTTGCCTTGTATCCTCAATTTTTCTTTTGATATTATTCATATATGCAGGAGGTAAACTTGATTGAATTTCTGTACTCTCTGTATTTCTAAATTCATTGATAGACATTGATCCAGCATTAGATTTTTTGAATTCGTTCATTCTTTCCTGTAGTGTCGAGGCCCCGACATGCGATAAAGCTGAAATCTCAACATGAGTTCTTCTAAAATGGTTCATTCTAGCGGCAATAAGAATGCAAGCACCTGCAATACCAGCAGGTCTTCTACCTTCATAAATCCAATCATTACTCATTCTCTGAGCCAATTTAACAGCATCTTTCAACACCTTTATTTTTTTGGACCCAAAATTCAAATTATCTGCAAAATGTTGGATGAATAAAGAAGGATCAGCTAAAGGTAGCGATGTTATGTTGAGTTGCTTCACCATTTTGAGAAACGTTGAGCCTATACTATAAACATTCAATTGCAACTTTGAGGAGAAATCCAAAAGCATATGGTGTGTTTTCTCTTTACGGCATGCAACATAAAGACAAGCAGCTATGACGTTTTGAGACTTTCTACCTTTCACGAAATTCTGTGTGAGTGCTAGATTATACCATTTTGCAGCAGAGTCTGCAATAAAGGATGGGATATGAAGCGCACTTGCCAAGGCGTTGATTTTTCTTTTTGCATTATGAATGGTAATATCTCTACTCCTGAGGGAGCTTGAACCTGAACTTTGGTCAAGTCTGATATTCTGACCTGTGAGAGTAGCAGCCCCAGCTGAATTTTCGGCCCAAGTCAATTCTGCAACGATGGGACTTTCTTCGACAACCAAACCACAACGCGCACATGCAACATCATTAGATGTTTGAATGTGGTCTGTTGCAAATTCTGTAGAGCCACACTCCTTACATTTTCTAGGCTTTGTAATAGCAGAGGACATTCTTCTCCAGGTTGTGTTTTAGTTGGTGTAGTTTAAAATGTTATCGTGTATGGATTGAGATTTTTTGGTCGTCCCAGTGCGATATTTCTTTTTCTAGACTTTTTGGCTGATCCTATGAATGTTTGCGAGGCAGCAAGAGGTTTCCAGTTATTGTTTCTATTATGCTTTTCTCGACCACTGGTTTCTAGCTGGCATAAAATAAAATCCACAAACAATTTCGTGCAACGTTATAATTAATCAAAACACTACTTTTAATCTATTTTGTCATATATTTCAGATTTGCGGAGAACTGAAAAAAAAAACTAGAAAAAGGTTTCTCCTTTAATATCAGAAACGAGTTAAATCACTCACCAGCTGGTTTTAGTTTATGGGTGCTGTGTACTTGTCTCTCATAAATAACACATTATATGTTGACAGGTTTTTTCCCTTATGTGATGTTCGCTTCATCTCTTTGTTATTATTTACAATATTTAAGATGATCTTAATTCTTCCGGTCCGGCTTTCCGTGCAATTAATTAATTTATTATTGAAATAATTGCTAATCGCATCAGGACAAAAAAAAACAGTGTTTAAAAGCTAGCGAGGCTTGAGACGCGTCGGAGGAAAGCATCAACAGAAGGAGCTTTCCGTAGCTGCAAAGTCGCGCTCCATGTTGAGTTTTGACAGTAGCGAAATTAGTTCACAGTATTAATTACAAAAGTTCGAATAAGATGCCTCTAATTACCGATTTCGTAAATTGTATTGTTTCTGATTACTATTCTTGGTTAGTTATGGTGATAACCTTGTTTTTTGGAAATATCGTCTGACTTGAAATGTTTTTATTGTTTTTTTTTTTAAAAATATAAAAAATATTTTTTCTGATTATACTTTTTCGCAAATCCTTTGTTGAAACTTCCATTGTTCTGTTTAAGTTACTTTAGGTTACAGTTATTTCTTTCATTGATTCAGAAAATACTTTTGCTCAATCACCTTTTTTTTGTAAAGACAAACAAAGTTTTTTTTAAACTACTACTGATTGAACGCGTTTAACATTTTATATTTAAAATTTACAACATAACAATGTAAAATAATATATTAGAATAACAGTGACAGTAATAAAATATCACTCTTTACTGATAAGAGTTGATATTATCATCTGCGGAAATTTTTTATGGAAACGGCATTCACTTTCAGACACTGAGGAAAGGCCAAATGTTTTGAAATATTTTTTTTATTCTGGACAGTCATAATTGGTTTTACGAATTTTTCATAAGAATTGAGAAAAATAGTGTCAAATGGTCAATAATTTCCCATTCACATTCCTCTATAATTTATTTACAAATTTCCTTGTAATCACTAGTTGGAAACTTTGCAAGCAGTCGCTCACAGTCTTGCAATACGAATCTAATATTGTGAAGTGTTGATTTGGAATTTCTTTGTATTTCATGTATTATCTTTGTATAAAAACTCATGAGAGGAGAACCGGCCAGTCCAAACGTATTTCCAAATAGAAGAAGTACAATGTGATTCAAATAATTGAAAATTTCCTCACACTTTATTTTCTGAGGACCCTTTGCCAATTTTGCAATAACAAATATAATGCAGCAACTGACATTTAGGTTGCGTAGACAATTTTTTTTTTTTGCAAAATCTCTCTTTCTTTTTCAAAAATATTAACCGTGTAAGGCTACATACAATAAACTTTTCTCCCAGGTTTTATTAAGGTGTATCTCTTCAAAGATAATTTATTGAAAGTTTTATGCACGAATTACTTAGACACCAACTTCTAGATTTTTATGTCGATTCTTTGTAGATCAATGTTTCTATTTAAAAAGAAAGCAATATTTATAAAATTTACCTTCATTAGTACTATATTTTTATTATTTTGCTGTGCAAACATTTTCACACTATGTTTGCTCAGATAAAAATTCGTTTATCCATTTAAGATGGTTTTTTCTTTGTTGCTGTGTCTTTTTTTTTTTGCATTTTTCTCAAAAAAATCTGTACATAAATTAGGAGTCATCATCCTGTCAAGTTAACATTAGTCAATGAACTATTTAATACTGTTCTATTTTGTCCTCAATTCGACTTTTCTTCTCATTGCTTCAATAATAGTTTAAACCAATATCTACTGTGATTTGAAAATTCAATAAAAATGGCTACTAGACACTTGTTGACCCTTTTTTCTCTTGTAATTGCGATTACTTACGCATATTTGACAAATTTTTCGTTCCAAGACAAATATACAGAAGTCCAAACTTTGATGGACTACTTGTCATTCTCTCACGATCCGAATGATTACTGTCCGCTTGCAGCCAAGTTAAATCCCGAGGATCCTTCGATTAATAAGGTTTTGGATATGATTCTCAAGGATGAGACCTACAAATTGGAGGTAATTGATAGATTGTCTAAAGCTATTCAAATCCCAACAGAAGCATTTGATGAACATAAAGATATTTCAGAGGAGTTTTATTTCCAAAATTTCACAAAATTTCACGATTATTTGGAGTCTACATTTCCCCTCATTCACGCCAAGTTTAGTTTGAAAAAAGTTAACACTTATGGACTTGTTTTCCACCTCGAAGGTAAAATTCCAGATTTGAAACCAATAATGTTGTTGTCTCATCAGGATGTTGTTCCTGTTGAACCGTCTACCGTGAGTCAATGGAAATATCCTCCATATAGTGGGCACTATGATGGTGAATTTATTTATGGACGTGGTTCGATTGATTGCAAAGGAATAATGTTTATGATTCTTGAATCCATTGAGTTATTGTTATCAAAGGGATTCAATCCAAAGAGAGGAATAATACTCGCTTTTGGTTTCGATGAGGAAACCTCTGGTACTATTGGAGCTGCTAAAATCAATGAGTACTTACTTGAAAAATTTGGTGAGAATTCTGTTTATGCGATTGTTGACGAAGGAAATGCAGGAATAATGCCTAATCAAGACATTTACATGGCTTCAATTGCTACGAGTGAGAAGGGATACGTTGACAGTTTAGTGACTTTACAAACTGGTGGTGGTCATTCTTCAATGCCTCCTGATCATACTTCTATTGGAATGATGTCACAGCTTGTTTCATTACTTGAGACAGAGCCTTTTGAACCTTCATTAACTTTGAAAAACCCATTTGCTGGTTACGTACAGTGCTTTGCCAGTTATTCCAAGAACATCACAGAATTTATGAGATATGGTATGTTGAATTTGGGTACCAACAAAAAGGCTAACGAAAAAGTGGTACAGAGCTTGGGGAAGAATAGAGCATCTAGATATATGATAACGACCTCTCAAGCAATCGATGTCATCCGTGGTGGTGTCAAAGTTAACGCATTACCAGAATCCGTCACAATGTTAATGAACTCTAGAATATCATTGGATTCAGATGTCAATGAAACTAGTCAATTAATTTTAAGTAAAATCTTAAGAATTGCTGAAAGATTTGATTTAGGTGTTATTGATCATTTCGGAGTTGAGATTAAACCAAGAACTGAAAACGGCTTGTTTAATTATACTTTGAAAAATCCAACCAGTGTTTCTCCAGTTTCGCCTTGGTTGAACTCTTCTGTGTGGGACCATTTTACTGGAACAATGAGATACGTTTATGAAGATGTTGTGTACCCTGAAATATTTAGTGATGGTAAGCCACCATTAGTTATAGCTCCAGGAATCAGTACTGTTAATACCGATACTAGACATTATTGGGCTTTGACAGAAAATATCTACAGATATATTCCTTCAGGAATTCTTTATGGGGGAACCAAAGCCATTATTGATTTGGGTATCCACAGTGTTAATGAGCATTTGAGGGCTGATGATGAATTGATCGGTATTGCGTTCTACTACACTTATTTGACTAATTTAGACAAGTACGGTGCATTTGACGTTTGATTACAATTGAGTTATCTTTATTCTATAAGAGTTTATAATTTTATTTTAATTTATTGCCATTTTGAATGGAAATAATATAAAAAATATAGCTACTTAAATTATTACTTTATTTCTTGCTCGATAAAATTATCAATGAATTCGTCAAGTTGCTTGTAACAGTATTCGAAGTCATCAATGTTTCCATACCAAGGATCTTCAACAATGTAGTCTAGTTTTGAATCTTCTTGTTTCCAATCCCCCATCAATTTGACAACAGCCTTACTTTCTCGAGGCTTTCCGGCTTTCAAATCAATTAAGTGTCCCGAATCCATTCCTATCAAATAATCGTAGTCGGAGTAGTCACTATGTTTTATTTGAACGGCTCTATGGTTGATGGGAATATTTCTCTTCTGTAATACTTTAATAGTTCTTTTATCGGGGTTACTTCCAACTTCCCAGGAAGTAATTGCCATGGAATTGATTTTACCAACTTTGGAATCTAATCCTGCATCTTTGATTTTGTAGGCAAACATGGCCTCAGCCATTGGTGATCTGCAGATATTACCTGTGCAAATGAATGCAACAGAAACAGGTGACATGCTTTTTCAATTAAACGTAGAAATATTGAATCGAAATATCTGAAATAGATTGATCAGGTTTCAAAATTTAGAATAAGATCTTTGAAAAGAAAAACGAACCTACCAAAAGTGTGTTGAATGAAAAGCAATCAATGGTTTCGAAGCAATCATTCCTTATGGATCTAGTCTTTAACTACAATCAAACGAAGACTCAAAGACAATAATTTCAAATTGATTACCCGGATACGGATGCTGGCTCTTTTTTTCATTTTTTTTTTTTTTTTTCAGCTTTGGTGTTTTTCTTGAATCTTTATGCAACGCTGGAAAAGAAATATCATAAGTATATATTGATTGATAGACTTCCTTGAAATATTAACTATATTAGCTTCAGAAACCTATTGCTAGATATATTATCATTTAAGATCATATCGCATATAAGTGCTTCTGATATTACTATAGAATTTGTAGATAATAAGTACTTTGAAGATGTCTCAGCCACAACATGGGGGTGCTCCAGCAAAAAATCCAATAGCATCAGCGGTTGCCAATGCTATTCGTCATAGCCCTGAATTAAAACTCAGACAAGGTAATCTTGCAATTAATGGAAGTACCAATAAGAAGGTTGATTTTTTCAGATTTAAAAGAGTTGTCAGGGCTCTTTTATCCGAAGACTACAAGAAAAAGCAAAAGAAATCGCCTATTTTGCCATTGATAGATGACAACCAGAAAGCCACGGCTGTGTATGTTCAGATGATCCAAGCAGGGTTAGTATATCCTTTGAATAAATTGAAACACGACGAAGCTGTCAGTAAAAAGTTGACTTGTGAGAAAGGTTATCCAAATATTGAACGTTTGATGAAGGCTACGCTAGATCCAAACGAGTATTATTTCTGGAACTACGAAGTACCTAATCCGTACGGATTTTTGTACGGTATATTGATGATAGTGGGAGTATTTGGTCTTATTTTGTTCCCATTATGGCCTTACAGTTTAAGATTAGGTGTATGGTATTTGTCCATGGGCTCCTTAGGTTTATTGTTTGCATTTTTCGTTATGGCCATCATAAGATTGATATTATTTTTGCTCTCCTATCCTATACTATCACCTGGATTCTGGCTTTTCCCAAACTTGTTTGCAGATTGTGGATTCTTCGAAAGTTTTGTTCCTTTGTACGGATGGGGTAACGAAGTCCTTGATCCGAAATCAGCCAAGTTACAAGAAAGAAAAAAGTTAATTGCAGCCAAAAAGGCCAAAAGACAAGCCAAGACCATTGAAGAGCCAAAGGCTGAGCCAATTAAGGAAGTCAAAGGTGCAACCGGTAGAAAAGTTCATCTTGAAGAGGTTGAAGAGTAAATGTTTAGCCTAAAGACTCATATGGTTTTATTAAATTAAGCAAAAGCTTTTAATTTAATTTTCTGTTGCTTTCTATTAGTTGATCTATATATGAATTTAATAGCATACGGAAACTCCATTATTTGGGTCTGATATTCTCACAACTATAATTCGTTTGTCATTATTTCACTTGGCACATTTTGATTTAGATTCTCTGTACTTCAATATACATATTTTAAAAATATATTTAACAACAGTAGAATTCTGTTCAGTTACTATGTTCTAATGTACATTATTTTTTTCAATACTGGATTTTCCATGTTCAAAGCACTTTTTTCTTCAATTTCGAAAGATCTAGATTTGAGTATTTATATCTATGGATGAAACAGATGATGGAAATATAGGGCATGCATGTTGAAAATCCTACAGGAAACCGTTACTATAAATATTTTGCTTAGTAGTAGAGCTTCAGTTATGCACGGCCGCGCACAAACCCAGAAGCAAGTGGTTACCAAAATGAAAATTCCATTTCAAAACTGAGCTATGCACGAATTTTGAAGAAAATATTGAAAAACACGATATAGTACTGAACACGAACGGATTATCTGTAAATACAATCCACAAGTAATATGGACTTTTTTTTGACATATATACCATACGGATTCTCACAAAAGCTTTTGTGAATCATTTTATAGTTTTTTTACAGTTTTCAAAACGGTTTGAAAATTTTGTGTTTTTCATTTTTTGACTCAAATTCGCTGACAATCTTTTTTTCCAACAAAGATTTGCCCTAGTGTCTATATTTATATCCAATATAAAAAAACCTCTCTCCGTCAACAATTCAAAAGTGGTAACGAAAAAAAGTCCGAATATTTTTCAAATATATCCCAATAAAATGCAATTCACCAGACAATCAAGTATTATTTTAACCACTCTTATTGCATGCGTCTCTCAGGTTATCGCAGACGATGCAGAGAAGTTCACAGTGACATTCACACTTGATGGAGTGACTACTAGTTTGGTGGGTCCAACAGTACTTTCAGACGATGGAATGACAGTCACTATTTCAGATAAGGCGGTACTAAGTTCTGCCCTTGGATTAGCAACTCAGGTTATCGAAAATATATCTCAATTAGAAGTTGACATTTTATCAGCCCAAGCTGGTGTCAGTACCATGAGTGTTTCCTCCTATTCCACAGGAAACAATGTTTCCTATAGCATTGAAAGCACAGTCAACGAGGCTAGCCGTCCAACCAATTATTTATTTGGCAGTTTGTTATTAGGAACTGGGTTGTCAGCAATGATCTTCCTTTAGTCTTTTTTTTAGCGCAAATATAGATTTTTATTATGAGTTGTTATTTTTGCATTTTTTATTATTTTATTTTTTGATATATAGACTTTTGCATCTCGCTATTTGAGCATTTACATCAGCAAACACGCATGTGGCAAACAGGATAATGCCATCACCAGACATTGAACATGGAAAAACTATTAAAATTTTCTAAACTGTAATTCCAAAATGCACCTTTCTAGCTATTCAGTTGAGTTTTTTTAACACCCTTTTCTTTACATCTGATGATTCACTCATAGTGAGGACATTTTTAAAGATGCTTTATTTTCAACTTTATGTTAATTGTTTTTTACAGGCCAAACAACAAATAAACACGCATTATATGGCATGCATTTTACTGCGTAAAGCATCTATTTGATCTATATAGTTTGTGAATAGGTGTGATTATTTAACAACATGGCAGTGCAAGCTTATACATAAGATTCAAGACTTATCAACCTTATTCGAATATATTAGTCATACAATATTGTAAACTTAAAGGTTTGATCAAAAAGTTTGTTGAGGGTATTATCATCTACATTTTTTTCAAAAAGTATATGATTTTGTATCCCTCTTCAACAACCTGATTAAGGTTTATTTTTGTTAGAAAATATAGATACTGATTTAATAGTTAGTTTAAAACCTGTAAGAAGAATGCATTAAAAATTATCGCTGTACAAAGATCAGATAATCTCTTATTGGCGAATATATTTATGGACGCAAATAGTGCATCATCAAACACCATAGGTCTGGCAGGGTGCCTAAGTTGGCGGGTTTCTTGCAGTCAGTTGCTGTACAAATATAGCTTTTAAGAAAAAGAATTGTCCCAGCAGAGCCTTTGCAACAAGACCTAGGCAGAAAAGACTATATATCTATATTGATTGTATTACTAATTCGAACAATTTTCTTTCTAAATTATTGTAATTATATTATCTATGTTTATTTTAGTTTTTCTATGGGCCAAGAAAGCAACTAAGTGAACCAAGAAAAAAAAACTCACACAAGAGAAAAAGAGAAATTTCTTAGAATTTTGATTTACTTGTACTATGGAAATTGGCGTAGTTTTAGTCCTCCATTCCTATTAATAAATACATATGAAAAGACTGCAAATATTGTTTCTCAACAGTGATTCTCTTACATTATGAATATCTATATGAACGAGCGTTCTTTTTAATTTTCGATTTTCTCAATTTTTTGACTCTATGTAGCTTCGCGAGTATTGAATTGGATAACATACTGACAATAGTTGTTTGCGCGACACTGATCAATGAATATCCACGTCGCTAGAATCTTTGGTCTGCTTTTCTGTCTATTAGCCATAATTAATGCAGAATACACTTCATTTACTTATACATTAAGTATTTCTGATATTATCACGACAGTTGTTGGCCCAATAACCACTGTGAACGGTGGAAGAACATTCACTGTAACAAACACAGACTACTTTGAGTCTGTTCTCAGTGTGTTCTCGCTGGTTTTATCAAAAAAAGACACAATTGTGGATTATGGCTCTTTACCGTTTGAGCACCAACAGCACTCCACAACGGTACGTGAGACCACAAACAGTATCGCAAGGGTATCTTCGCAGTCAATTTCTTCTGTAGAGGGTGTCTCTACATCATCCCAAACACTGGATGCTTATTCCATTTCTCCAGAGGACAAGCTGGCAAATGACACAAATAAATCTTCGGGGACGTCTGGAAGACTTTCACTTTGCACGGGCTTGGTCAGCGGGGCTGTTTCGCTCTGTGCTTTTACGTTGTTTGTCTTTTAGTGTTTTGCAATTCTTTAGCGTTTTGCAATTCCTTAGCGTTGTGCAATTCTATAGTGTCCTATCATTCTATAGGGATCACATACTTCAGTATTCTCAAGCCTTACAATGTTTTGAGGCTTTACAGGGTTTTTCCATTTCATGAGATCATCGATCAACATTTTTTTTTAAAAAAAAAACAATTTTTTTTCGAGGAAGCTTAAATTCAGAATGTAAACTCTAATTTGAGCCAATCAAGTAGAATCTTTGCTAGCTCCATACGCTGGAGAGCTGTTAGGGTTCTCAATGAAAGTCAATGGCGATAAATAAACTTGAGTGGCTTTTCAGTCTTTTGTGAACGAGTCTGATGTGCGA
The DNA here is from genome assembly GCA_002564245.1 of Saccharomycopsis fermentans. NCBI lineage: Eukaryota > Fungi > Ascomycota > Saccharomycetes > Ascoideales > Saccharomycopsidaceae > Saccharomycopsis > Saccharomycopsis fermentans. The sequence continues at coordinate 86,554 of JNFW01000008.1, read as the reverse complement.
GTTTTCAGATTTTGACGAGCAAATTTCAGGTATTCTAACCCTCAATATTCTACATCTTTTACTCGTTCCTATAAAACTAGTCTTATCCTGTATTCGTTGCTATACAATCATTCTTAATACAATAATATCAATAATATGTATATGATTCCATATTTATCCGAAAATTACAGATCTTTCAAAATAACGTTTTGTTACAAAGACAAACTGTATTATATCCTATTCACGCTTTTGCCACTTATTAGAAAAAAAAAACGCCTCAGTATTTTTTTGAGATTGTCCTTCCAAAAAAAAAAATCCAAAAGTTTAAAAGAAAAAAAAAAGAAACAGAATCACGCCCTACATAAGATGGAGGGCTGAGAGTTGCAAGTTATATGCATTATTACCATATATCTCCTATTCTTTGCATCTGCAATTTCACCTATTAGAAAAGGTTTAGTGGATTTTTTTCTGATTCGTTAGTTTCTTTTTTTTCTTTTTTTTTTCTATTATACCTTTTTTCCTGTTCATCCTTTTGAGATATCCAGTACACGGAGAGCATTGAATTTCCAATATCGTCATATATATTTTCACCCAATTAGATATAAATACCAGGGAGAATACGCCTTCTGAGCGCGGAAATTTATATATTGATCTTAGTCTTGGTCCGTTCTTCTTTTATTTCAGCTTACCTTTTTTGTGCACTCATCGCCCCAATAGATACACGTCCCCCCGTGAAATCCCAGCTGACCCAATTCTTCTCCCACGAACAGCAAAGACAATGCATCCAACAGCTCTCCAAGGCTTTTGTCAGGTACTAGAACTATTCGGCTTTCTCGCTGTGTTTGCGCTCCCCGTTCTCGCAGATGCCCAATACACCGTGTCTATCACTGCCTACGACATCACAACCACCTTGGTGCTTCCAATTACCACACAATACACCGATGTCAACGGTGATACGACCACAACCACAATAAGCAACATAGACGCAATAAAGTCGGCAGCCTCAGTGGCGAACTCATTATATCTGTATACCTCTTCATCAGCGGTGCTGCAGTCTGCAACCTCCTTCATTACAGTCACTCCAACGGGATCTGCTTCAACTGTTACTTCCAGTAGTCGCAACTCCACACGCACAGGAAACACCAAATCCACTAGCTCAGGCTCTGACAGCTCTGCCACTCTTGAGTCTTCTGTTTCTCTGCTGCTGGGTGCTTCGTTTTACCAAAGCACAAGCTTCTCCGTATTCAATATGAGGATTTTACTATTCATTACATTTGCCGCTTTTGTTTTTCTTAGAATTTGAAATCGATTGGCTCGCCTACAAGTGCACATTCCTGGGCTCTTTCGATTTTCCAGCCACTTTTTCTTTATCAACTATTTAATCTTATTTGTTTTTCCTTCCCTTAATTTTTCACCATCTTCAGGAAAACAAATAGAGACCTGATTTACTCTTAGCTTAGCATTTTTTTCGGTGTTTATTTGACAAGATTTTGGTTAATAGCTTTAGTTACAGTAGAATTATTTATATTTATATATGTGTGTTTAATAGATCTCCATTTTTTTTAATAGAAACAAGATAAATAAACAGAAAATTTCAAACCAGTAGACTTTCGAATCAAACAGATTCTGTAGTGGATTGCACTAAACAGAAAAAATCAGATTAATACTAAGATGAAGAACTGAAAATCTTTGACCAGAAAACCAGAAAACGTTATCAAAAACAAATACGTGTATCTTGCCTATCTTATTAATTGATATTCCATATTCTCATTTCTGAAAGAGCGAGTAAAAATCTAATAGTCTTTGTTTTCAATCAATTTTTGGTTGAGTTGTCATATTCTGAAGAATTACAAACATACGTTTTTCCTCAAATGTAATTTCCCCAAACTGAAGACCAATTGCCTTTTCATTGTAAAATTGTGAATATTGGCTAGTTACAGAGTTCTTGAAAGAACAAAAAATTTGTCATTCCCTTCTAGCCTCATAATTCGGGATTCCACAAAATAAATCGATATTTGGATCTACGCTGAAGATTGTTGAATAAACGCGGTTCTTGAGAGTACTTGATTTGCAAAAATTGTCCAATAAAAAACCAGCATCCTGTGAATATGATGCAAGTAAATGCACTTTCAAAACTCCGCTACAATAGATGTGTATAAACAAAAAACAATAGAGCTGCTGTAATTTTTTTTTTCACTATTTTGGTGCGTTCAAGAATTAAAAATAACTGAGTGTGAGGTCAGCGACCGTTGAACATATTATTAATAAAAAAAAGTAAGCAAGGGAGATTCAGATTCCTTTTCTATAAAATAATTAAGGAGACACACAATTTGGTATACAGCCACCAGGATGTTATCAAGCAACGAAAAAAAAACAACAACAGCCAAAGAGTCATAAACCCGAACACAGTAGCAGCCAGACACCATAAAACTCAAAACACATTAAGTTCAGTGCCTTCACATCCAGAACACTACCATCCTGAAAAAAACACACCAGAGAAACAAGATATAATCCTCAGATTAAGTGTCCTTGATGAATTTCCTCAAGGACATGAAAAAACGAACATCTGCCAGATCAATTGAATAACCTGCAACAGCCTATTCTCAAAGTAGCATTACAACATCAATAAATCGTGAGTGATGTTCGTTAGAGCAGTAACTAACCACAATGTCCTTATTCAAGTTACTTACGATGAAGTACACCTTCCAGTGATGTAGACAGGGCACGCAATTCTTGAAAGGAACCAGATAATAAGAAAATAACCAGTGCCCACAACCTTTCTATGAGGCTTCTTTCAAACTAATTTTTCCAGTGATAAAGTTTTTCCGAGACCGTTATACCACATATACGAAAAATAATCTTGCAGCTAATAAGTACCCCAGATTTAGGATGAATATTTGTTGGGTGCAATTTGAAAGGCATCTTATGACTTAAAGTTTGTTGAATACGAGTGCCACAACACAGGATGAATTAAAAGATTATTGTATACGTTGAAATAACACAACCCTAATGATCATACAATATTAATGCCATCTGAATTGTTATTATAGTTCGAAGGCCTTGGTATGTGGAGGGGGGCGGGTGAAGAAGCGATATACGAGTAGGAAAAACGTATAGGACTGCAACTATGGTACGGCTTTTGACTAAATACACTGCTTATACTCTAAGAGATGCCCTAATTGAATAGGAATACTAGTCAAACTGATGACAAAACTCCAAAGACAGAACATCCGAATTGATATTCTTTTAATACGAACATAGTACGGCTAATGCCATAAAAAAGAAACCCAAAAAGTGGGGAAAAAACCCAAGCGATGAATTCCATTGATTGCTGTTATTTCTCGTTCTTCTTTTTTGATTCCTCTATTTGGGATTATAGAAATAATCTTTTGTTGTTATGTATTGGAGAATCTTCGACTAACTAAACAGAAACGAAGATTGAATGAAGGTAAGAGGGAAACCTCTCGTAGCAGGAAAGCCTCATGTATGAAAAGTTTATGGAAGCGAAAATCTTTCACCATCAGCAAAGTTTTCCACTATATGTTAATTAAGCCCGAAGGAAAAGTGTCTGAAAAATGTAAATGGATGGTTTCTTTTCTTTTCTTTTCTTGCTTTTTCCAATATAATTAAACTTCGAGGCCCATACAGTTGCAGATTTTTATTGGTTGATGCCCATACTTTCTTCTCCAAAAATAGATTGTACTCAAGAGGCTCTACCAGAATAGAACGACATTTACTAGAAACAAAAAAAAAAGCTAATAGTTCACAAATGAAGAAGATTAGGTAAATATGCAGTTTTCAATCTATAAGTTATTATTCTGTTATTGTAATTCGCGTATTAATTCGTATTTTTCTGTTGACTGAATTTTCTCCTTCTATTATTAGCAGGAGTGGAATCCACAAACAAATCGAGCCGTTGAAACCTTTTTTTACATCAAGATGCCTCGTGATATTTGTTGGTAACTGGTGGACAAAGTAACAGGAAAAATTTGCAAAACCTAACAGCATATGGCTGATCACAGTAGAACTAGTAGTTCAACAGAGGAGATAATCAGTGATGGAACACATTATTTCGCCATGGTGGAGAGAGAGCAAGACTAAAATGATAAGTTCCCACTAAAAATTATACCGGAAATTTCTGAGGAGAGAAAGAATCAACGTCAATCTGGCAGAACAAGATATTAAGGGTTTGACAAAGATATTCTAGTCTATCCCAGAACAGCCATCTGATGGTCCACAAGTAGCAAACACTTAGGAAATCAAGCACTTTGTTTCGCAAAATAGAGAACGTCCTTTGGTTGTTGCTCTGAGTATACATGTCCAAATATGGTTGTTGGATTTGGCCTAATTGGGTTCTTGTTTGTGTCAAGCGGCATGTCGTTTACAAATTGTTGATTCTGAAATTATGTTATACTGGGAAACTGCATCCTCTATGCAACCTTAACCTGTGACATTTTCAATCTCGCAGTAGACTGCATAGCCAGTGTGGTTAAAAACAGAGGATTTCAACTTCTACGCCAGATGAAAAACTTCAGCTTAGTTTTGAAGCGTAACTTTGAATATACATGCATTGATCTACAGGGAAATAGAAATTGCTGAACGGAACCAAAAAACCAATAGGGCACCATGTGTTCATGCCATCCGCCAACGACATGAATAAAGTTTGCAGTTTCCATTTTGGGACGGATGTGAATGTGAATAGAGGGGATAGATGAACCCCCCAAAGCCAGCCAGCAAACTGAAGTTTTTATGTATTCAATTCAAGTATCTGTACATTGTCTATAGGGCAGTGACTGCGTATAGCAATATTGGTCCAGATACTTTATTTGATGTACTATGGCTTCTTTTTGCTTTGTTTTTGTTTGACTAGTTAGCAGCACTACGATTTCAAGAATGCTGCTATAGAATTGTTTTTGTTTTTTGTTTTTCTCCTTGTCTAATTTAGTTGGGTGGTTGGCTATCGGGGAATTTTTATCACGTCTTTTTTTTTTGCTGTATTCTTTTTTGAAGGTGCAGACAGAAGCTGTTTGTGTGTGTGATAAAGTAGCAGTTGGTGCGTTTGTCTATTGTTGCATACTTGACCCAATTAGGAATTTCCAGATGATACTACTTAATTCGGATAGTATGAATATTCTTAAATTTATTAATGGTTTTTCTGATTGATTTTTGACTTCTTGAAAACTATATAAAGTCGAGTAATTTTCCCAATTTGCAAAACCCTGGAAGTTTAAGATTTTACATTTAACTCAATCTCATCAATCAGTGACTGACTATTCATACAATACATCCTATTCATTACTCTTCAACTATTCAAAAATGCAATTCTCTGCCTCTTCTTTAATCGCTGCTGCTGCTTTGATCAGCTCCGCTGCTGCTGAATTCACCCTCACCGTCAACACTCTTGGTGTCTCCACTGTTCTTGTTGGACCAACCACTGTTGTCACTGAAATTGCTGGTTTGGCCGTCACCACTGCCCTTGAAAACGAAGCTGAAGCTGAAGCCGCTATCCAATTAGCTATCCAACTTCAAGCCGCTGCTGGTACCACCGCTGCTGCTTCTTCTTCTTCTACCTCCGAAGCTACCACCTCCTCCGCTTCCGTTGCTGCTGAAGAAACCTCTTCTTCTGCTACCGTTGAAGTCCACTCTACCAACGCTGCCAACAAATTAGGTATGGCTTCTGCTGTTTTCGGTGGTCTTTCCATGTTGTACATCTTGGCTTAAGCCTGTCTGTCACTTTGACTTCACTTTTTCAATTTGTTTAATTTATTTCTATTGTCGGTAATCGACTTATTTCGCTTCAAAAAATACCTTGACATATTTTAATGTTATTTGCTTTTATAATCATGTAGAATTTGTAGACCACACAGTTTTTGCATTGCTGGTGAATAGTGATAACGTGAAAACACATTAATAGTATGCTGGTAGGGGCATCGAGAATTGGTAATTGTGTGTCACAATTTGTGTTTCAACTTGTTTGTTTCAGCACGTTGGGTCTTGCATGTGTGCCGATGCAGACCCGTTTGTTTGCAAAAGAAGCTGCAGATTGGATGCACCGATCTGCGTTCGGCTTAGGCTGGAACCTCATTTTCCAGTTGAGATTTACCAAGCTCATGTAGTGTCGCAAAAATGGGATGGGTGTTTGCAAGAAAAGATGTGGGAACATGCAATGTCTAAAGGTTATGGGCTCATTTTGTGGGTTACGAGCCTAGTTTGATGGTTGTGAGCGCGAGTCACATGAAATTATGAGCACATATATAAGAATACGAGCCCCGACGGATAATATTACGAGCACGGTGGCACGATATTTTTCTGCTGAACCCAATGCAAGCAAATACAAAAGATGTTAAATTCAATAACGAAAATGAACGTGTTTTTTTCACTGTCGCCCTGATCACCTGTAAAAATACGATTTTTTTTTTTTTTTGGGTCAATGTTTATTTAGATTCTTTTTAGATTTGCTTAGTTGGTTCGCTACATTGCTAATGATTGCTTGCTGACAGTTTCTGTAACTTGCTAAGTTTGTTAGTCTCCTATTTTTGTTTTGCATGCAGGCAGTTCCGAATTTGGATGTGTCTAGATCTCTTGAAAGACCACTTCTCTAGTTTAGAGCACCACTAGTTACTGCTGGCGGGCTTTCTGACACATTTAGGTGGCACAGTAGGGGCTTCAAAATTAAAATTTGTAGTGCGATTTACTTACTGGGACACCAGAGTCAGTAAGTCGTACTGGATGCCAAAAGCTGAGCATACCACAAGGTTTTTGTCAACAAGAACTTTCTTTGTATTTATTTATTTTTAGTAACGCCAATTGAGGCTCTACAGGAACCCACACTTCTTGACCGCTGATGTTTAACCCACCTTTCACTTTTTTTTCATTTTCCTTTGTCCTTCACCTTTTTTCACCCACCTTTTTTTTCATCCGTCATTCGATTGCTCAACGGCCTGCTCCTTTCTTGTGGCCCAAGCCCCTGATAGTCACTCACAACAGCAGGTTTGGACCGCCAGCGAAAGAGGTTTGTCAGATGATTCTGCTCCTAGTGTGTGCACCGCTGCCCTCGCTCCTGGTTACGCAGCACCGTTACTTTATTGAGAACACTTTTCAAACCCATCGGGTTCATATATGGATTGTTGGGTGCAGAAAAATCACCCACCCCCAAAAAATCCAGAATATTCTATAGATCGTAGCGAAAATCGCAGCCTACAATTGCGGACATGATGCAGCGTTGCTCCACTTTCCGTGATTTTTCCACTCTGTTCGCTTGCGGCGTTTCTATTAATCGCTAGCCCACATTACCCTAGACAGCATGATGCGGTCGCTGTGTCTAAGGTTTTTTTTTTTTTTTTTTTTTTTCAAAATAACCCACAGTTTGAATAGTTTGATATTTGCTTCTTTTTGTAGTGTTTTTTTTATCCTTTCTTTTCTTTTTTCGGTCTGGCCTCGCTTTTCTTGCTCCATACTTCTTTCAAAGGCTTGTTTGGATACCACTGTTTCTTAATTTTTCAGCCTATCCTTGAATTTTTTTTTTCACACTGTTTACCTTTCAAATTGTGATGCTTTTGGTTTTTCAATGCTTATTTCTCAAAATACTCTTTATTTGGCTTTATCCAGTGTTGAACCCACGAAATTCTGAAAAAACTGCTTTGGGCCAATTATTCACCTCGTAGCAATCGTTTTGCATAGTTTATTGAAATCTCAATATCCATTATTATCTATTGAATTTTGGAGTTTCTTCTTATAGAAGACATTGCATCCGCTTTCAGAAAAAGCTGCACTAGCTATAAGCACACTAGACGCACAATAAGCTTTTTTCGTGTTTTTTTTTTCCATAGTTTTCGTATGTCATGTCTTTCTTTTGCATCGATTAACGTGTCTGTGGAAATTATCCCCTGACAATTTTCAACTATAAATATCAATGCAAATCTCTGTAATTTCTCTATTTTCAAGATCCAATTGACTTCTCATCTCCTCTATTTAGACATCTCCTCACTAAGAATTAAAAGTTTCTCGATTCCGTCACTAAAAACCTTTACACTAAAAATGCAATTCTCTACCGTTTCCTTATTGGCCGCTGCTGCCATGATCAGAGCCTCTGCTGCTGAATTCACCGTCACCATCAACACCCTTGGTGTTTCTACCGTTATTGCTGGCCCAACAACCGTTGAAACTGCCATTGCAGGTATCACCGTCACCACTGCTCTCGAAAACGCTGAAGAAGCCATATCTGCTGCCGAATTAGCTATCCAACTCGCTGGTGGTTCTGCTGCCGTTGCTTCATCTGCCGAAGCTGCCAGTGAAACTGCTGAAACTAGCTCTGCTGAAACCACCGAGGCTGAAGCTTCCAGCGAAACTACTGATGCTGCTGAAACCGCTGCCACTGCTGAAACTGCTGAAACTGCTGAGACCACCTCTGCTGAAGTTTCTAGTGAAGCTGCTGCTGCCACCGCTTCCCCATCTCTTCTCCAAAGTAACGGTACCGCAGTTGCCTCTTCTGTCACTGCTGTCTCCAACAGCACTGTCATTGCTACCAGCTCTAGTGCCTCCCTCACCAGCTCTGCTTCTGAATCCGAGTCTCACTCTAGCTCCGAATCCAAGTCTCACTCTAGTTCCGAAAAGACTACCAAGACTTCTGAATCCTCCTCAGAAACTTCTACCAGTGGTAACTCTACCTCTAAGAATGCTGCTGCTGGCTCAAACGGCAACTATGTCCAAGTTGCTGCCCTTTTGAGTGGTGTTGCTTCCTTCTTATACCTTCTTTAAGTGTAGTTGGTGATCTCCTCCCCATTCTGAAACTTTTAACTTTCTTGCTCAATCTTTCTTTTCTGTATATGTAACATTTCTAATTCTTTTTATACCTCATTTTTTGTTACTTTGGAACCTTTGATTAATAGAAATCTCAAGGTATGATTGATCTGTTCATCTCATCTCGAGTCAATCAATGAACTTTCGAATATAATCCTTAGTCAAACTTATTGTAAGCAGTTAATCATTTTACAGACAGCAGAGCAGAATCTCGCTAAGACAAAATAGGAAAACATTCATGATTTGATTTTCATCATGTATATAATATAGTTATCTTATCTTATGGCACGTGATCAAACCCATTTTTTTCCAAATTTACAGTGCTTTAGTTAATATGCCTTCTAATATGACAAATTCTGAGTTTATTATTGAGAATAACTGCACAACAATATATTTTTGATATAAGATATACACAGGCATTATATGTCCATTTTCTTTCGAATCAGATAGATTTCAGCAATCAAATTGTGATAACATAGTCAACTTTTGTAGATCTTGAGTACCATTCAAAACTCTTGAAATTCGAGTTTCTTAAAATATAGGTGGGCTGTATACTCCATATAGTTTTTTTTGTAAATCTTTGATCAATCTTTTCAAAAAACTTCCTAGACTCATTGAAAATTTTTCTATTCTATCTTCATAATTTCAGCTGTTTTCTCCAAATGATTCTATTCCTTTTTAACGTTCGAAATCCATACACTGTTTGCTCTAGTGGTTGTTACCTATTGATGACCAGCTTTTACAAGATATCAACTGAAGTGCAAGCCTTTGAATATCGGCTCAAGATAATAATTTACATGCAAAATACTGGAAATACAAAAATGGCTCGAGAAACGTAGAATCAATTTTGATTTGACTTCCATTGCCATCAGTACCCGAGGCTGAATACATATTAAATAACCAAATTCCAATATAAGTAATTTGCTCGATGATTTTTTTAAATACTGTTATCGAAACATTAGATTTATTGAATAAAAAGGTAAAATTATATGTGTATATATATATTTATAGAACAAGGTATTGAAAAGCTAAGCAAACTAAGGATATCTAAAGATAGTTAAAGAAAAAAAAAGTCCAACAATTAATTAAGTATGTTTATACCAAAAGTACTTTGGTACAGCAAAAGTAGCAGCCAGAAGGTAATTTGTCGACAAAAGCTTTGTGGATTTGCTATTATAATCTTTTTGTGAGCGCATTTGGTATTAAATTAACAAAAGCATACCAAGTAAACCACTACCAACAGCAGCAGCACCAACGGCCAAATTATTTCCGCCAGCTTTGGAGCTGGAACTGCTACTGGTTCCAACTGTGAACTCGATAGCAGATGTTGTAACCACAACAACAGAAGTACCTGTAGTGATAGTCAAAGTGGCACCGTCGACCTCTTGTCCGCTATACAAGGAATTTTGAGCATAAATATCAGCAGTTCTTGGGCCTTCGGCAACGATTGTGAGTTCAGCTCCAGCGTATTCTGTGACAAATGTTGTACTCTCTGTAATGATAGTACTTATTCCCAAAGTGTTGATTGTCAAGGAAAAACCCTTTGCTGCTGCAGAAGATGCCAATAATGGTAATATCGAAATACTAGATAACTTCATAGTGCTTTTATTTTGTGTTATTGTTTTGTTTTCTTTGAAAAATAGTAATTTCTTTTTAATTAAATTAGCAAATCAGGAAGGTTCTGCAATTAGAATAGAAAAGTTGTGAGTATAATGATGATTTCTAGCTGATTGTAATCTTTTGATCAAAATTTGAACAGTATCCGTCGAATAAATGGATATCAAATTATTATTCTAGATTGTTTTCTCGTTTTATTTGTTATATATACTAAAATGGTTTTTTTTTGTTTTTCTCGTGTTCATATTATGCAGAACAAAAGTAACTTTTGTTTCAAAAGATCTGTGGCTTGATGTTTTCTGCAGGTTTTTTACCTTTTTGGCAAAGTGACAAAAAGCCGAAAAGTTGCAAAATCCATAAACCAGAAAACGCTATATAAAATGTAATAAGTCAGCCATATGGTTTAAAATTATTTGACTGCATTAGATCAGACAGGATGATTTTCGGAGGTGAGTAACCGGAAATCTAATGTGTTTATGTCGATATCAACACTATTAGTTCTCTTTGTTTTACATATCCAGCAAGGTACTGGAAAAAAATATACACCTAAACACTGGTGATACGAAATGGAGCATACGGTAAGACAGTAAGGTAAAATTATAAGTCATAAGATAGCACAAGAATTTCATCTTTTCAAAAATACTGTGAAGAACTACATCACATTATTCTATTTAATAAATGCATTTATCTCTATGTATATATTCTACAATTGACAGATTAAGCAGGCAAGCTGACCTTCAAAGTACCAGCATACGTAGAAAAGACGAATGAGTTTTGTTTGGGTCTGAATTTCCCATTGGCTAAGTAGGATTTGTAATTGTTTGAAGGACTAGTATTGTACTTCGATTCTTCTATTACTAGTTCTGTGCTCTTTTTCTCGATGTTGATAATTTGAGCTGATGTTCCGTTTTTGTAGCACGCCAAAATATAACAACCATCATTGGAAAATGACAAGCCGCTAATAGCATCGTCAGCTAAAGAGATCACTGAGCTGCAGCCAAGGGTTTCTGTTGACATCAAGTTAATATTTCCGTCATCTGATCCAGCTGCCAAATGTCTTCCTAGAGGGTCGTACGCAAGATCGTTGATGGAAGTCACGCTTACTTGCAACACCGATATTGATTTTATCTCTTCTGACTCTGGCAAGACTTTGAATATCTCCACGATTCCGTTCGAATAGCCTAAAATTAAAAGGTTTGGATTATTACTCCACACCAAACTTGTCACTGATGAAAATCCCAGTAATATTTTCTTGTAAAGCTTGTCCTTTCCCGACCTGTCAATGATGGAGAGATGATGTATTCTTCCAGATAAGCTGTCTTCTTTTCTGCTTTCATGAATGACAGCAATAAACATGCCATTCGAATTGAACTTGATTTTCTTGGCTATCCCTGTGACCTGGTATTCCGTTTCTGTAATCTGGCCCTTGATATAGTCCCAAAATTTCACCAAGCCGTCTTCCCCACCTATGGTGACAAATACGGAGTCGTTGGTTGGCTCCCAGTCTATGTCAGCAATATGAGGCTTAAAACGACTCGTTGGAGTACAGCTGTGGCAGTCCCGGACTATATATTCTCTCTTCTTGTTTTCTACACCTGCTTTCATTTCGTTCATTTCGAACACTGTTACAGAATTTGTACTTAGAGGCGAATAGGCTATCTTTGTTCCTGTCTTGTTCCACGATATCAACGTGGGATAGTCTCTATTGAGTGACAAGGTTCTCAAGCCCTTGAAATAGCTCTCGTTATCGCTGGCTGCACCATTGTTGCTGTTACTCACTCCTCGTCTGTTGGAATAATGATTTCTGCTGGAAAGCATTTCTTTTTGTTTCCCAAGATTCATACGGTGATTTTTGAAAAATAACTTTTTATCCTTTCTTGGGTTTTAATCGAGAAGGAAATAAAAGTTGCTATATATACAGATACTAAAGTTCTTTGCTATGATATTGGAGACATGAAATTGTTCATTTGAAGCTTAATCTTAATGTACTGAAAATGATCAATATTTACTTCATCAAAGAAAATAAAAAAAATAAAAAATAAAATGGCACACGAGCACTGGCTTAATAGATGCTAACTTGTGTACTGAAAATGCATCTCTGGCTTTACTCTCTGATTGTTCTCTGACTTTGATCTTTGGTACTCTTTTGATAGCTACAACGTAGAGCTTGAACATATCATTGGCTCATTTCCTAGAATCTGAACAAACGTATATATGTAGCTAGTCAATAACTGGTTAATAACCAGATGAATAGTAAATTAGTTTGTCCTACAGTTTAGTATTTAGGTCTTTATAAGTTTATCAACATGTTTATATAGAAAGCTATGTACATGTACATGTGAGGAAAATCGGAATGAGCCAGTGACCGTGTCAAGAGAAAGAAGACAGGGAATATGAACGTCTCAATTGAGAATAACTACCAGATGAACTGTCCAATTTACGGATTGATTCACCATTCCAAACAAAATGCAAGAATTAGAGTGATGTCTCTTTTTTTTAATCTTTTAGAAACGGAGTGGATGATAATTATAACGGCATCCAAAATAATAACTGATTGCGGAAAAGATGTGTATTTGTAAAAAAAAAAAAAGCTGACCCGAGAAAGGCTGATCGAAAAGTTTAGTATTCGTTCAACAAATCCTTAATTTCTTCAAAGTATTCCTTGGACAAATATTCCGGTAGCTCCTCGTTTGTGAGCCATAAGTAATCAGTGAAGTTTGACGCTTTTTTGTTATCTAAAACAAAATCTCCCGCAAGAATGTGTGATTTGGTGACATATTCCTTGATATCAGGGATTTGTTGAGCTGTAGAAAGAGCGCTGCCGGTGTAGTTCAAGACATGTATTGGTTTATTGGTGACGCTGAAAGTACAGATATCGTTTTTGCTGATATTTTGCACGCCCTGTTTGGCAAATTCATGAAGTGGAGACTTGCTGGATGAAACATTCTTTGGATATTGAAAGGAAGGCAACTTCCATTGGTTTTTCTTGTCTTTCACAACTAAGTATAATGTCTTATCTAAGCTTCTTTCCAAACTTTTCAAATCGTTTTCTGAGTCAGCTTTAGTGGTTCTTGAGTTCATGGTCACATTAGTGACGGTGGAATCCTCATTTGCAATGTTACTCTCTTCCACTTCTTGCTGGTACCCCAAATCTACTTCTTGTTTAGCACGTCTTTCTCTGTTGTGTCTGACGTCTGGAACACCCCTTGGGTAGAACACGCCGTCCTGTCTGGAAACGGGCCACTTTTGGCTCTTCAAATAACGCATTTCTTGCAAGGAAGATCTTTTGAAATAGGTGTAGTATGGGAAGGTCCACATCAATCTTCTTGATAACTCGTCTTGGTAGTGGTAGTACTGTTCTTCGAACTGGCTGAGGGTTGGTGTCACTATTGGTATTCTCGAAAGGAGCACCGACGAGGCTATGGAGACCTCGCTTTGTGCCGCTGACTTCACCCCAAATAATCTTCTGCCTGAGCAGTGGTTGAGGGTTCTACTGAACTGGGCCTTCATCATCTTTTCTCTACAATGTGTATATCTGGATTCTGCGCTGCAATATCTCCCGCATTAAATGGTTCTGTAGGACAGATCTCTGTATGAGAAGTTTCACTGATTCTGTAGGACCGTTTAGATATCAAGTTTCGGGTTTCGTCTGTACCAACTTTGGCGGTGAGGTTTGTGCTACAGAGGTATTTCTGAAATTTTTCATTGAAATATACTGAATACACAATAAAAAAATTTTTTTTTTTTTTTTCATATGGACGCCAAACAGAAGAAGAAAAAATTTTTTTTAAGTGTGTGCAAGAATATGTTCAAACGGGACAACGCACATAACCCAGATTTCGATCTGATTTACTTAGCTAATCATCTACTTCAACTAATCATCTATGATGATCAACAGCTATGAAGGCTTACCATATATTGAACTTGTTGGATACACGAATATGGGGTCCTTTTCAGCAAAAAGGATGAGAATTTTGGAAAAAGTGGAATGTCGAGATGACCAGATTGACTTGTTGGACTCTTTTGTTCGTATGGGAAACCTTCTCGACACGTTGGTGGTCTACGGGATCAACTCGGGAAAGCAGACGTGTGTGCAGGGATACTTTGAAGCCAGGCAGATGGAACCCATCTACATCGATTGCCAGCGCATCATGTCTTTGACTAAGCTCTACACCAAGGTTTTGGAACGCGTCTCGGCGTGGATCGCACAAAATATTTTCGATAACGCGGACAGGGACAGCGAAAACCGCAAGAGCATCAAGAGAGAAGCCAATGGTGCCAAGGAGAGTACAAAATGCAGGGACGTGTCCACTTTTCGCATAAAGCTCGAAAGGCTTTTGAACAGCACAAGACAGACTTTCTCCCTGGAGTCACAATCCCACAGATTCATTGTTTTCACTAACTATGAGCAGCTTCCGACCTCTCAATTGTTGAACACGATCATTGGCTTCAACAAAATTCAGCAGGCAACTCCTATAGTTTCCAAGCGATTGAGCTTTATCTTCATGTTGAACATATTCGATTTACAGTATCAGCAGGGATTCAAGGAGTTGCCCAACCATGCCATCTTGTCCCTCAATTTTAGCACATACACAAGGAATCAGGTAGAATTGATTTTAACCAGCGAATCCCTAGTTTCAGAAATGCTTTTGCAGAGTGTCTGCAAGTTTCCTGAAGAAAACTTGTCTGACAAACCAACGGAATCCCAGAAACAGATCTTTTGGCAGGATTTCGTAAGATTGATTCTTGACGTTTTTTATCAATACACTGGCCCTGATATCGATTCTATCCTTCAAATAATTTACAAAATATGGCCTATTTTCACAAGGAAATTGTTTACAGGTGAGTGTAAGATGTCGACAGATTTCATCAAACTATACACCGATAATATTAAAATATTCAAGGAATCAGAAAAATTCGTGATGGTCGACGTAAACAACGACACTTTTCAAATGGAATCTTTTACTGTGCGTCAAAATAGTATTGGAACGAATCATACTGTATTAGAGGAAGATACGGTGGATCTTCCAGTTGTATCAAAACTCATTTTATGTGCTTGTTATTTGACTGCATACATTCCACAAAAACTCGATTTCCAGCTATTTTCAAAGATGAGAAACATATCTGGCGTTAGACGGAAAAAAAGAAAAACAAGAGCCACTGAAGCATCAAAGTTTCTTTTAAACAGTACCTCTTTTGATATGGAAAGAATGATAGCAATTTTGTTTTCGATTTATGAGAATAGAAGAGAGAATAATTCCTCGGATAACATCAAAAACGCGCTCAGTTCTGACAAGTCCAATCAAACGAGCATAAGCTCTGAGCCCCTTAGATTAGATGTTGATTTCTACGCACAAGTGTCAAATCTTATTTCTCTAGAGTTTCTCAATAAAACATTTAGCTCTAGCGTAAATGATAACATCGACTTATTGAATCCTAAGCTAAAACTAAAGATAAACTTTGACTGGGATTTCATAAGGAAAATTTCAAAAGACGTGAATATTAGTCTTGAAGAATACCTTGTGTATTAATTTACAGCTAGATGTATAGCAACAATAGTTGCAGTGTGGAATATATTTTGATAGAAACTAGCTTTTTTGTGAAATTTGTAAGTACGATGTACAGAAATATCCATGTGCATCCTCTGTACTGAATGCGTAAAAAAAAAAAAGAAAAAGAGAGAAAGATAAAACTGTCTTAATGAATGCTTGACTATGTACAAACGTTGAAAAACTGTTCTTTCTTCAATAAACTAGAAAATAAAACTAAAAACAGTTTTCAAAATGTCTAGGCTAAGAAGATCGCTAATTGAGTTGAATTCTTTGTCAGAAAATGATTACTTAGAACCTTTGGAACAAGATCAACTTATAGCATTGTTGAGTGACATTTCCTATAAGCAAAACAAAAAATTGATTCGTATTTTTGCGCTAGTGTTCTTTTTACTAAATCCTATATATTTGCTTTCCCCCTCATTTAGAAAAAATGCTATCGGGTTGGCTTGTCTAATTGTTATAGATTTAAGTTCGTTAAATATGCTTTGGTTTAACCAATACGCTGTATTAAAAGAAAACTTGGTGAGCAATACGTTAGATGAGGACAGAATGCCCCAATCCAGATTTAAAGAATTCCATTCGCAAAAGAGATCCAACTTACTAAATAAATCTAAAGAAATAAATAGAGCGAGTCTGCGAATAACTGACAGATTGAATGATTACAAATCTAAGAAGGCACTAAAAATTGTCGGTAACCTTCATTTACAGATCCAAAAGTCAAAACAACTAATTGGCCAGAATCCACACTTTCATAATTTATTTCAGCTCCTACTATTTTTGAGTTCCGTTTTAATTGCTTGCCAAAGATTCAAGGGTTGTGTCAACAGTTTTGAGGGCGATTGCTTGTTTATTTTTCTACCATTATTCACTTCAACAACTTCGATTGTCGTCAACATTTGGATAAAGGACTTGGTCAATCAAATATCTGGGCTTAATAATTATAAATACCAGAAGAAATTTACGTAGTTATGATATTTTTTTTGCTCTAAGTATAAAATAATAAAAAACATGATAAACATAAGATTAGAATCGTTTTACTGAACACTAACTTTGACGTTTTTCTTTCAGAGATTTTTTCAAGAATTATATCCTGAAAAATCTGGAGAAAGATTCCGGAAAAAAAAAAAAAAAAGCAATCAAACTGGCTTTTGTAGTTTCAATTCAAACCAAAACTTCAACTACAAAATAATTAATTGTTAATCCATACACTGTTGGTTTTCCGTTTACTATAAAATAGATATGTGGAATCCATTGAACATGTTTAGCAGACAATCCGTAGCTGAAGCTGGGGAGCAATCCGTTCCTGTTAGCGTGCAGGCTCTGTTGAACAAAACGATTAATCAAATTGATGGAAATATAATCAACGACACTCCGAAAGATGCCGCGGCAATTGAGGATTTCATCAATGAAAGCCCAAACTCTCTTTACATTATTGATGGAAAGAAAGGAGTTAACCAGAGTATCATTTGCAGAGCAAAACCTGGCGGTGGGAAAACGTAAGTAAAAGTCCCGATTTCAATTTTCGCAAAGGGTAAAATGGAATTTCAAATGAGAAGAAATAAATTACTAACATCTTTTTATCAATTATTGGTTATTTTTTCTAGCTGTTTGAAATTAGATTACGAAGAAGTTGAACTATTCAAAAGAATGCAACATTTTGAATACTTCTGCTCGCTACCAAATGATATGTCTGCCAGTTATTTCGAATGCAGAAAGATCAAATGAAATAGTTGTATAGAAGAAAGGAATGATTTTTTTTTCTTTATTGTCTCTTTTTATCCAATGCAAATGTCTTGGATGACTGAAATCTATGAAATTATGTAAATACCTTAAAATAAAATTATGAAAAATACTTTTGAGCTAGTAGAAATAACATAGTAGAAACCATGAAAATCTATTTTTTCCTTAACCTTTTGTTTGATAAGACAGAGTTGGTGTTATCACCTCTCTTTAGTTTTTTTTTTTGCAACTCAGGAATATAGCAACTAGTTCGTCCTCCAACTGTCAAAAACTTGACTTCATGACCATGGTATGTTTTCTTCAGTTTTTTGCCCCATCTATAAAGCATCAACCAATCCTTCGGAAATTTCGTTACTTCTGCTTCAGTCTTCACGCTTATCCTTGATATCATGATAATATTATCATAAAGAATTGAAATATCTTCGTCACTCAAATTCCCTAATCGTTCTTCAGGATGTATTCTACAATGATAAAGAATTTCATCTGCCATCCAATTTCCAATACCCGCAAAATATTCTTGTTTCAAAAGAAATGGTTTCGCTGTTAGATTTTGCTTTTTTCTAATAAGTTCGAGGAAACTTTCTCTCAGCAATAAATGTTTACCATGATCACAAGGATCTGGATCTCCTTTAACAAACATATTATCATTGGAAATCAGCTCATCTGATTCTAATTTAGAGTAATCGGGTCCTAGAACATCTAATTTTTCAACATTCTTCATTAATAACTCATCAGTGTGGATGTGCTCACTATTTTCAAAGAACCGAACCTTTGACAATCTTCGTGGATCGATAAACCCTAGGTTTATTTCATTGACTCCGTCAGTTAAATCAAACACAAACTTGTGAAACTTTGGAGGCCATTCGTCAGTTACATCAATATTAGTTTCTGTTTTCACCTCATTTTCTTCCTTTGGCAATTTAGCACCATTAGCATCAGTACCTAATAACTTAAAAACTTTTTTATAACCTCCACTCTCCATTTGAATAAAATGTGTATTAATATCCTTGAACTTGATCCATCCCGTCATTCCAAAATGTAGTAGTATGATAATTCCTTGTGGAAATAAAGTGTTGTTTGAATTCTCAGGAACATTCCGCGTTGTACGAATCCAAAAGTATTTACCATGCCTTCCAACGCTAGAAATTTTATTATGCAACAAAATCTTACTTATATCATCTTCTGATTTGAAGCACAAATCCTTAACATAATTTTTCAAAGACTTATTGCCTTGTGACTTAGATAAATTCTTTATTTCTGATGTAGGTTTTAATCCAGGAAAGATTTTATCATCAAAGATGAATTTTGCACTTTTGATACTTGAGCCTATCACAATTCTCTTAAGATTTGCAACCGCATGTGCAACTTCTCCTACCTCGGGCATTTTATTATAGCTTCACAATTAATTTGATAATTATTTTCAAATAGATAGTAAATTTGCCAATTAGTAAATATCGAGAATCAATGTTACATGTAGAATACAATTTGATTTAAAAGAGATCAAAAAAAAAAATATGGAGGATGCGAGATTCGAACTCGCGCATCTTACGATAACCGATAACCCAACCTTTGCAGGTCAGAAGAATTGAAATTCTTGAGTCGGTCGCCTTAGACCGCTCGGCCAACCCTCCTTTGATGTTTGCTTTCACACAAATTGCTGATATACGAAGTTTATTGATCTATTTATATTATGTGAGTATTCACATGACAAACACGTGCTCTTCGTAATTTTTATGATCTGTAGTTGTTTTAGAGTGTTTCTAGCAACTAAATAATAATATTGAAAAGTAATCACTGAAGGATCAAAAGTGATTTAGTTACTTTCAATAGATAAAGAGAAAATAAATAATGTATTAAATATATAAAACTCTTTAGTGTAATAATAGTTGAGTAAAATCCTTAGTTTAAAATAAACTAAGTAAATAATAAAATGAGATAATAAAATATTGAAATTAATAGGATTTTGTTTCCTTTATATAGTTCTTCAAATGGACTTTTAAATGTGGTTGTTATAATCGGATATAATGATCGTGTCATTCAATTGTGAATTGTCAGGATATTATGGATTTTAACCAAATATTTAATATAATTCAATATCAATTATAAAGAGATATTCTAATTATATGATAACCATTTAATCCATAAATACTATATATGCATCCAGAAGCATATAGATGCACAATAATGCACACATTTGTCGGAAAATCTTTCCAACGGAAGAACTTTTTCATGAAAATATTTCATCATGAAAATTAAAATATATTGACAAATTGTCATCAAACCAATCTTACAACCTTATTATCTAGAAGAGAAGAATCTTTTAGAAAAACAACTTTAATACAATTTAATCCAATTTTACTAATCTTAACGAATATAATAAATTATAGTAATTTATCTATAAATCATTTAATACAAATATTTATCCAATATCTTTTATCTTAAACATCACGTAACGATCAGGTCATATAATCGTACAAACCTCCAATATAAAATATATTAGCTAAACATTATTATTAAATAACCGTTAGTGAAATTTCCAGAACTCTACATTACAAGTATTATCTAATTATTCAATTACTCAATTATCCAATCAACAATCGCAATTATGTCCACTAATTCTATTAAGAAAAACTCTATTGGAAATTCTTCTGATGTCGAAAGTTTCGAATCATCTGAATCATTCAAGCAATCTGTCAACGATAGATTTGATTTAGTTAACGATAGACTTGATTCTGTCCTGAAAGAATTAAAAGACGGACTTGAAAAAATGTTCAAATTATTTGAATCAGTCAATTTAGGTAATACTGAATTTGATGCAAGAAATCATGATGTTTCTTCTTTAGCTGACAAGTCATTAAACGACGTTCAAGCTACTGATGCTCCAGCTGATGAAGCTACCAACTTCGTCGAGAAACCCCATTTTTCTTCACATGAATCGTTCGTTATCAAGAATGAATGACTAAGTTATGGTTGGATGACTAAGTTATGGTTAGATGATTCGAGTATTAGCACGTGAATATCATGTGCATCAAATATTCATAATAATTATCACGTGAATATCATGTGCGATAAATATTCAGAGCGACAAGATATTAAAAACGTGCATATCATGTGATTTGATTAGAATTGTCTGTACTCAGTTCACAAAATAAAGTTTTTTCAACGAAAACAAATGGGCGTGTGGCGTAGTTGGTAGCGCGCTCGCCTTGCAAGCGAGAGGTCACTGGTTCGATTCCTGTCTCGTCCATTTTTTTTAATTTGTTGATTTTATATTCTTACTCTTATAGTTTGACAAATAACTTCAGTATATTCTAATTTACCAAAATATATATAGTTTGAAATGAAAGGGGATAGTCTGATTTTATTCGCTGATTTTATTCGCTGATGCTATAGGGCGAACTTACTTAATGGCTTTAATTGTTACCGCTATCGATTGTTATTCTTTTGATGTTCTCCTTTTCCGTTTTGCTTGGAATTATTTTAGGAACTATAACATCAAGGACCCCATTAGTCAAAGATGCTTTAATATTCTCAGAATCCAAGTTTGCATCTTTACCAAATCGGACCCTTCTCATAAACGAGCCACTTCTAATTTCCTTATATACCCTTGAGTTTTTGTTGGTTTCATCGTTTTCACCATCATTATTCTCAAATTTTTCTTGCAGTTCTCCACTTATAGTAAGCTCTTTTTTTGAGTCATCGAAGTCTAACCTGATATTTTCCTTTGGAACACCAGGAATGGCGACTCTCAAATCATAAGTGGTCTCTTTGTCAATAATATCAAGAGGCGGAGCTTGAACATCAAACACAGGAGAATTACCAAATAAAGAAGAGAATGGAGAAACAACAGTATTGCTTGCTGGGTGGACCAACTCATCACTTTGCGATGTAGAATTAGGGTTACTGCCAGATGTTAATTGCTTGGAAGCTTGGTTGCTGTTTGGATGACCAATGAATCTTGGGGAAATTCTTACATCGTCAAAGAAAAAGTCCTTATCAATTGCATCATTGACCAAATCAAAAATGTTGAATAAAGAAGAGGCAGACATTTTTTTGACCTGTACTTTAGTTTCTGTCTTGTATTGGGGTAAAGCTTAAATTTTTTTGTTGGAAAATATAACTTAGTTGTTTTGTAGAGAGTGGTGTCTGAAATTTATGATGAAAATCATGAGAAATTCAACAGGAAAATACAAAGGGAGAGCACATCCTTATATAGTTGTTTGATTTACATTAGCATATCTTATTACTCCTCTTGTTGTTTTTATTTTCGAGTTCTCCATGTTTTCATTTTTTATTGATTTGCTATGATTTTGACACATTCTGCCATACAAAGAAGTTCCAGAATAAAAAAGAAAACGAGAAGTACAGCAATTTGAAAATCGCGCGCAACTTTATTTTTTCCAGGTCTTCCTTTTTATGCTTATTGTATTGGAGAATTAACTAGATTATAGAACCCTCCCGAAATTTCCAGTACACATCAATATGATTTGCAGTAATTTTGACACATTTTAATCCACAATACCCATAAACTGTTTGAAATCACGTTGTTTTTGTAATCAATTACCCACTTAAGCGAATGTTATTCCAAAGTTATCCTCTTGGAACCCTATTTTTTAGATACTCGAATAAAATGATTTGTTGATTTCATTTCTGGGTGGATGATCAGCAGATCATTCTGTAATTCTTTTATTCAGTTAAGTTATTTTTGCTGAATTTGGAAGCCTCTTTCATTTAGTACTTCTACACCTCTTCCAATTAATTTTCGTAAACCTTTTTTCCTTAATTCCCTAAACATAATAATCACATATCATGGCAATATTCTTTTTTGCATGATATGGTTGAGGAAGGGGTGAATACAAACGAAAATGAATTTTCGAGAATACTATATTTGGAAGAAGTTTTTCATAATCTGGGATTCACAGCTTGCAAGAATCCGCCTGAGTTATCTTAGTTACCTAAAATACAGCGTCCCCTTGCTTTACTGAAAAATAACATCAATATTTTGAGCAAAATTAACTTTTTTTTTATTTTTCTTAAAAAAAAATATTGAACTTGAAAATTTTCAGATTAATAAAAGATACAAAGCGAGCTTGGAGGCTACATCGTGGGTAACTTGTCGACATAAACAGCTAGTTTGACAGGGTTCACTACATTCTAAATACATGAATGGAATATGGCTCGTTGTCTTGCTCTTCAGATTCAGCGGCTCGCAATTACATGATACCAAACAGAAACCGTCCTGAAAAAACAAAACACTTACTATATTCCAGAAGCACACGAGTTGTGGGATTCCAGTAAGAAGGCAACGTAGCTGGTCCCAAGGATACTTCTACTGTATTTTCCCTGGACATGTATTTTTCCCGAGATATGTATTTTAAGGGGACCTAAATTGGTGGAGTTACAGTCGCGCACTGCAAATGCGGCCAACCAATAAGATTCCAGACAGAAAATTCTTTGTCGTTTAACCATTTGTGCCCCAAGGGGCACAATTTGCACACAGCTTGCAGCCCTACATTTCTTGATTTTGGATTTTTCTGGGGTTATTCTTCTGTCTTGGTTTGTTACTTTATACTTTTATTGTAATTTTTTTTTTTATGCGCTCCTTTTCAAGTGCACTATCTCAGGCTGCGTTTCTTTTTCCGGATGTGTCCTATTTCTCCATATTAAAAAACAATTTCTCCATAGAATAAAACCCGGAAAAAATCGAAGGAACAATAACAAAAAAAAAATTTATGAATAAGCTTGCGGGAACTTCCTATGAAGTCATACTGAACAAATAATACTGCCGAGTCATCAGCACCCCAAAGAAAAGCCATAACAGAGCTGGTGCTGGTTGAGAAGCACTTGGCCAAACACATTTTCGCCACAAATGGCTCTCCATTTGGGGTGGCAGGAAAATTGATAAAAATTGTTACTCTCCTGAGAAAGAAGAAAGAAAAAAAAAAAAAAAAAAAATTAGACACTAGCCAACGAAATATCCAGGCTACTAGTACACTGAGCACAAACCTAGTGATTATAGTGCCCACATTTCGGATCAGTTGCAACCACATGAGGCACAAGGATCACAAATCACCACAAATAGAGAAAAAAGAGCCAAAAAAATAAGCACTAAGAAACAGAACGTTGACAGAAGTACCATAGCTTGTCAGAAACACATCCATAATGCCCTCCACGAATAACTTGGCGTCGTATTTCAGCGCTGCAGCAGCTAACAATGCTGGGTTGGGAAATATGAATTCTGGGCATGATCCAACATCCGCAAGCAGCAAAAGCCAGGGCAACGGCTACTCCTCAACATTAAGCATATTCGGTATCGACCCATCGCAGTCTAATGCCGTGCATGCTGAAGACGATGAAGCGTTCGAAAAGTCGTCGTATCAGCTAAAGCGAACAAGATCGATGGGGTTACTTGACCACTACATAGCCCCTACAAAGAAGCTAATCGAAGAGGATTTTTCTCACACCAACCATTTCAAGAACGATCCTCTTGGAATAAGCAAGAATCTGTCTCCTCAGAGCCGCAAATCTTTGTCTCTGAAGAATTTGGACCAGCTCAACCGGGATTTGTCAATCTCCTCCGGTTCCAATGTGTCCAACAACATTAATAACAACGATGGTAACCACGGCCAGGACTCTATTGTCTATTCTCCAGCTTTGGACAACTCTCCATGTTCTTTTGCCTTTCATTCTTCGGATTTGAAATCTCCTTGCATTTCAGATGACAAGACAGATCCTAATTTCGATGGTGTCGCCAATAACGCCTCTAGCTTTCTGGTGTCTTCTGGGGAATCTCCCACCTCAGTGTATTCCACAGAAAACAGTATGTCCACTTATAACCCCAGCACATCTCCTGTAGTAACTACCGGGGAAATACTTCAACCTCATGATGATACCGATATCATCTTCGAACCAAAAAATCGAGTTGATTATTTCAGTTACGATTGGACAGATCGCGAACTCCTCAGATCTTGGCGTTATGTAGTGGACCAGAAGAAATGTACTGATAATGCGGAAAGGCTTGAAAATACCCGTTTAGAGAATGCTAGTTGGAGAACTTGGGCAAGAGCTAAATATTGTCTAAAAACAGTCACCCCTGAAAGCATTAATTGGAAAAAGGACAAGGATGTCAGTTGGTTGTACGGCCCAAAGTGTAATCCAGAAACTGAAAGTGATGCTTTGAATAACCTATGTGAAAACAAAATTAAGATCATTAATAATGCCAACACTAATAGTAATGAGGTCAACGTCATAACTTCAATGTCCTCAGATAATGATGATAACACTCATCAACATGAAAATACTATTCCACATAATTTCAATGATATAGCTATGTCGTATTCATCTGTAAATACGTCTAACAGTTCTATTCCACTCTCACAACACTCAAATTTCCAGGCTTCACAATCTTCACAGCAGATTGAAGAGCCAATATCATCTACAGCCATTCCAACAACTATTTCCACAGATTCTATTATAATTCCACAATATGTCAAACCAATTTTGAAGCAAAGAAAAATTAGTGAGAAGATTAACGCACATTCTGAACTTTTCAAACTTAATATCTCACAAGAACGTAAAATCAAACAACAACAACACCAACAATCAATGACCTCACCTGTTATTGCTCCCAGTAGCAATAGCAACTCACCAGTTGTTAGCGGTTTAACGGATAATGAACTCCATAGGGTTGCTTCTCCTTTGGTTTTAATGTCTTCTCCTACAGAACCCTCTTCTTCCGCCATGGATATTGATCAATTTCCGGATGATAAACAAAATTATTTTGTTCAAAGCATTAACAGTGATAGCGATGATAGCTATGAAGATGATGACGAGGAAAGTAGAAAAAAGAAAGAGAACAAAAAGCTACTAAAGTCGAGTTTCCTTGTTGTTCCTACAGATCAGGATGAGTCAGAAGCCAAACGTTCCAGAAGAATTCATTTTAACGATAGGGTAGAGCAGTGTAGAATAGTTGATTATTATTCAGACTCAGAAGAAGAAGAGGAATTTTTCAATAAAAAAAATTCTTCATCAGTTAACACAAACGCCAAGCTGAATGACTCAATTTTCAAGCATCGCTTGGAGAAAGATAAAGAAGCAGATCATGAAGATGAAGATCATGATGGTGGGTTAATTTTCAGTACAACAGGGGCACTGTCGCAGCAACTGTCATCAATGAGACAACTCTCAAGAACTTCTTCTACTCAGTCGTCAATTTCACATTGTCAAGCCCAGCGGTTCAAAGACTATCCTAAAATAATTGAGCCTATTCCTGCCATAAAAATTCGCTTCCGTGGTGATGAATCTTCAGAGGAAGAATCTGATTTTGAGTCTGAAGACGAAGATAATTATCAATGGTTGTTAAAAAATAACAATGCTATGTATAATAACGACATTAAGGGTTATGAATCTAGCGCGTCTGGTAATCATGAAATGGGAGGTGTCGTTTTGGAAAATAGATCATTGTGTGAAATTTCTGCCAACAACAGTGCAAACAATAATAGTAATAATAACAGTAGTGGTCGCAGAAATGATTTTTACAATTACAATTCTGTATATATGCCGGAAAGTTTGCCTTTGAATGAAAACTATAGAAATGACATGAATGCGTATTACAACAACATTGCTAAGAGTTACATGAATTCTGCTGCTCATACAGCTAACACTGGTACTAATGCCAAATCATCGATGGATGATAATTCGTATTCTTTAGTACACGATGATGACGGTGATGATGACGACATTGAAATGGAAGATGTTCCACAAAATATTGCAGTGGATTTGCAGAATCAAGTTCTTGATGATTCATTAAATGGTAAAAATGAAAGTAATAAGTTATTATCTCGTGAGCTGCCGTCTCCATATACCTCACTCACAAGTGGACGTACCAATAGTTTTAACAGTAGTATGAACCAACTTGCCATTGGTGGTAAAGATAATGAAGCACCAGCATTGAGTAGACCGCATCTGCTGTTTTTAACGAAGAAGCCGTCGTCCACAAAAAACTTGTCGTTAGGACAGTTTGGATCCTCTTCTTCAATGTCTTTTGCCCAAAATTCGCCTTTCAACTTGCAACAATCACATGGTTTTAATAAATCGGGCACAACAATGCTCTCAAACTCTAATGCTCAAAACAATAATCGGGAAGGTGCTCCATTGAGCTCGTTTTCTAGAGAGAATAGTGGCTTATTGAGAAACAATAGTAAGCCTTGTTTTTCTTTTTTAGAAGAAGATGATAGCTCGGACGAAGAGATCAAAGATGTGCCTCTTGATATCATGATACCATCGAAAGATAACCAATATGAACAAAATGATATATGCCCAGTTAAGTTCATTGCAAATAAATCTGGATTTCTCCTCGCAGATGATGATAACTATGATGATACTGATACCGAAAGTGACGAAGATGATGGGAATGTTTTCAATTTTTCACATACGAATCACCGCGAAAATATTAGTCTGGCAAATTTGGCATCTTTGAATAACCTTCACAAGTGATTTATCCTCACTGGCTCTCTACCTATAGAATTGTTATGATTTTTTCCACGAGTTTTCTTTATTAACATAGATTTATTATTTTTTTGGTCTCCTATTTTTATATTTCTTTTAATACTATTTTTTATTGGTTAATTTTTATGTTAATGATTTGCACATGTTTTTTTTTCTATTTTACAATTTTATTATTATTAATTTTTTACTCAAATAATTTTTCATTATGTGATTTTATTACTTTTTATCTCTAATTTCCCAAATCTCTTGTATATTCATTATATTATGGAAATAATATATGGTTGTAAACATTGTAAAAGTAAAGAAATTTAGAAATTGTTAGTAGTCTTCAGTACAGACGAACTTTGAGAGCCCATTCAATATATTGACGTGTGCACATAACCATATTTCACCTAAAAATTTAACTTCTTTCTTCTAATCGGTAATTTTCTTCATATAATTTAGTCTTTCAGTCAATGTTTTCTTTTTCTGGTCTTACTAACTACACATTCTAATACTGTAGTTACTATTGAATTAAATGTACAAAAGTACACTGAAGAATCTTTTAATACAAGTGTACTGCTAATATATGCTAGAAGAATCGTATTTTATATGCCAAGAAGCATAGTTGTGTGGAGAATTAAATAACCATGAGTAATAATACTAATAATAATAACAATAGTAATGGCATGCGATTGCAACCCAACGCAATTGCTGCGCTAATGATTAAATACGTGGATCCAGCAGACCAATCAATGCTACAGCAGGTCAGTGGTAAATTGAAATTTTTCCAAGAGCAGATGACTAATAATATGGCAAATGGTGATATCTCCAAAAATCAACAATTAATGGTGCAATATCAACAACTACAACAACAACAAGGGCATTTGATGTACAAGATCCAGCAACAAATCCAGAATGGAAAAGTTAGGGAAAGCTTGGAAAACAATAAGGGTGTTAATGGAAACGTCAATAATATCATCAATAATAATAATGATAGTAATAATAGTAATACTCCTAATTCTACTGCTAATAATAATGACAGCAGCAATAATAAAAGAGAGAATACTAGTAATAATAATAATGATAGTAATATTAATAATGACAATACGAACGATAATACTAATGTTAATTCGAACGTTGGTAATTCTAATAATGGTGGAAATAATGCAAATATTATCACTCAAAATGATCTGAATAACGCTATTGGTTTCAAAGGCAATATCAATATGGATAATGAGAATTTCAATATCCCACGTAATGATATGGGACGTGTGCGACAAAATGTCAATGATGCCAATGATCAACATATGAAAAATAGTGAACCAGCAAGTTCCTTACTGAAATCAAAGCAATTTTATCAGCTGCCAAATCATTCGACACCTTCGAATAATTCTCCTAATATGATCGTTCCTCACTTATCTATGCACTCAATCAATGATCGTAATGGATTGATTTCAGGTCCCACAGGTAATAACGTTGATATGGGCAATAATGCAAAATCTCGTGACAGTATACCAGCAAATATTGATATTAGTGCAGCTAATAATTTGGGAACTTCAATGATTCATTCCGGCATTGAAAGCCCTATGGTTTCTTCTGTAATAGGCACACCAACCAGTGCATCCCACATAGGGACTCCTCGTTCAAATATGGGGACTCCTTTAGTGCAACCAGGAAATCTTCAGAAGATTAATATGAATAATAATTCAGTAAATCGAAGTGAAAATATGAGTCAAATGGATAACATACCAAAGAACATACCTCCAGCAACTCAACAATCTCAACAACAATCAATGTTGCAACAACAGTCGTCTATGGATTTAAAAAAAAAAGCCAGCTTGCAGTTACAAACTGAATTATTCATGAAAACATTGATTGATTTTTTGAGAAGCAAGCAGATATCATTGGATCCACAAAAGGTTATAATAGAGAACAAGGTTATTAGTATGTTTTTATTGTATTTCTTCGTTAATAAATTGGGCGGACTTCAAGCTGTTACTAATTCAAATCAGTGGGAATTAGTGGCTAGAAGATTAAACCTTATAACTCAGGGTAAAGAAGGAAATGTTGAAATGGTTGCAGCCAGGTTATTTCATTGTTATAAAGAATATTTGGCTGATTTTGATAGTTTCTTGAAAACTCCGGAAGGTCAAAAGCAACTAGATTTAAATAAAAAACAGAAATTATTGGAGATTCAGCAACGTGCAAAAATGAATCCAGCTATGTTTTCGATGATATCGGGCCAACAGAAACAATCACAACAACCCATGATAAATCAGAAAACCACACCTGCCGTACTCAATCACTCACAACAGTTGGAGAACTTACCACTGATGGCAACTATGCAGGGGTCTTCTCAAACAACAATGGCTCAGCAACAATTGCCAAAGCAAATGATGATGAGAAATGCAGCAGCGGCGCTGAATAATATGGCGCCTCAAAGTAACCTTCTGTCCTCAATAAACTCAAATACAACTATTCCCCAAAGTCAGCCTATACATCCGAAACAAAATCTATCAGTTCGTGAGAGAGGAACTGTAAGTGATAATTCTGAAATTCAATTGACATCTGCAGGGAATAAACTCCCTAAACATAACACTCCAGCAACAATACCCGTAATAGCGCAAGAAAAATCAAAAATTCAACTGCCACCCAAGCTAGTTATTACCAAAAAATATGATCCAATAATTAGACAGATTCAAACTCATGCCGGCTATGATATCAAAAAATTGGTTATAGATGGTGAGCAATTGGAATCCCTCAAGCCCAATTATTTGTTTCCACCCGAAGGGGGTCTCATTAATATTCATGCACTAACTATGGCTTTAAATAGTGGATCATTAAGCGAAGTTAACAATGTATTAAATATGTTATTAGTAACTTCTCTGGATCCTAAATTGTTTTTTGATTTCAATGAATGTAAAGAGTTGTTGGATCGTATTTGCGAAATTGGAAATAGTATATTAGATGAGTTACTTTGCTTCGAAAATGATGATAAGTTGAATATTGATATTTATCATGAAAGGTTAAGCAATAACAGAAAATATGAAAAAGGTAAAGGATTATTCAGAAATAAGTATAAAGAAGTTCCTAAAGAGTTCAATATTTATGATAAATATTATCAAAAGAACGTGGATTGTGATGTTATTAATGCGAGAAAAAGAAAATTCAATGAAATTGAAATGTCAGCAGATGGCTTTACGGGTGAAACTCTTAGCCAGAGCGATATTATAAATGTGGAAGAACCTTTCACCGATAATATAATCAGCCCTGAGGAATTCTATGATACACTACATTACGATTTAAAACCTAAGAAAAATATAGAAAAATTGGGGATTCCACTATATGTTGATTTATTAGTAAAGACTAATGATGAAATGTGTGAGATTTTCAGTGAAATGAATACCCGGGCTTCAGAGAACTACCAAATTATGTTGGTAGATCAGTTGGTTATAATTACTATGATCCTCAGGAATATTTGCTTTTATACCCCAAACCAACAATTGTTGTGTGACAGTAAAGATTTACATTCACTTATTTTCAAATTGTTGCAGAGTGTCTTCAGTCAAGATGAATTATTTGTTTATCTGAGGCGTAAATTGTCAATATTAAAAAATATTTTGACCATATTAATGAATGTTTCTCATTTATTCAAATTGGAAAGTTTTGATGAGGCAGCATTTATTGTTTTCCTAGTACTAGAATTTGGTGGAGATCCTATAGGATGTGATGATAAAATAATTATGGATTATCAGGAAATGTTACACAAGATGACTAGCATAGCAGTTGATATGTTTACCAAGATGTTGGCTAATTGCAAGGAAAATCGATTTTTAGTAAAATGCGTCTTGACAGGAAAATACACGCAAGCTTTGTCACAGCAAACTCCCGCATTATTTCTGCAAAGCTCTGTCAGAAAGCAAAATAGTGTTTTGGATAATGATCTCGATATGGAGGAAGAATTTAGTGATAGTTTGTATGGTAAGTTTGGAATCCTGAAGAATACTATAAATGATTCCGTATCTGCATACCAGCTTAGTAAGCTTTTCATAGAGCATGAGACTCAAGATTCAGTAACCCCTGAGTCAAGCTACTTATTCGAGCGCATTTTTTCACTACTTATCTCTGTTGTTCCATTGGCGGCACCAAATGCAACAATTATCGGTGGCATGGTAAAGCAACGCGCAGCACTACTGTTACAAGCTTTGTTTTCTCTTAATTTAATATGCAAGATGCTTCCATTACAAGGAGAGCTGAATTTGGCGTTGAAATGGCTTAGTACCTCCGAGAATCTTGGATCGTCTTTACTACGGGTCTCTTTTGTTTGTGGGCTTTCCAAAGACCAAAATCCTGTGCTTTTAAATGTAGCTGTGCAAAGTCTACAATTATGTAGCACTTTGATTTACATGGCTGCTAAATTTATAGAATATGCTGACAGTGAAGAAAAGAACACTAATTTGACGAAGTTGATTCAAATTCCGAAGTTATTCCCAACAGAAGATAATATATTTGCGATAATGGTTGCTCCTAACTCGGACCCTAGAATTATTGAAGAAATCTTGAAACTTTCTGAGTATAAAGAAAAAATTATGGATGCATTCGCGACGGTATAAGAAAAATTGATTTTAGCTAAAATTCAAATAGCAATATTTTCTTTCAATTGGATTTTATTCTACTGAATATTAGTTTTTCATTATTTTGCTTGCTTATTCTTCAATTAGTAGTAGATTTTGAAAAATAATTGATTGTATATATTTCTGAAAATTCTGATCAGTTTTATCTGCTTTTAATTATTCACACTCTTCTTGCGAATGTAATACAATATGTAAAAAAAAGCTATCTGCGTGATGGAACACTGCTAAACCTATTCTTAGTTTACAAGAATACAATTATTAAATATAAAGAAAATTTATGTAATGAATATATATGACGATATAATAGTATATAATAATAAAACCAGATGTGAATATAAATAGCAACAAAAATGAATATAGGCTCTAAAGCATTGTATTCGATTAAAAAGTAATACTGAGGATGAAAGAATTTAACGACAGAAGTGGAGAATCGACAGATGTTCTCAATACCGTTCAGTACAATCAGGAGAGGTCAACCACTGCGAAAGTCTTTTTTTTTCCCATTTTTTTTTCAAAAATTAATTGAAAATTAGTTTTCCTTGATGAAGTTGACATCTTTGTAACCAGATTCCCAACGGTTGTAAATGGCTGGAACTGCAGGCCAGCCCAAAACAGCAGTGACAAAAGCACCCCAGCCAATAACTTGCGAGGTAGCTCTGTAAATTGGTCTCTCGCCAATTCTGACGGCATGGCGTTCAGCGTTTCTTAAGATTTGTGTGGCAAACATTTTTGTATTGTGAGTGTGTGATGTGTGTTGATGTAATAATATTGAAGGGAATATTGATGTGTCTATTTACAAATATTATACCATTTACAGAAAAGTGAAGTAATCAGGATGGACTTTACATCTAATTTATACCTCTTTGAAAGACAAGGATGAGAATCTAGTCTCTGTGACAGGAGAAACGTAGAAAATATCTGAGACACTTCACTAGATGATGAATTGCTTGTGCTGGTATGTTACTATCTCTGTCGTGTGTCACACAATCTGCAGCTGTATAAGTGACTAAACAGTTGAAAAGTTTGAAAAAGTTTCAGCTGAGAGGCCTCTGATTAGAGCTTACAGGATACAAGTAGTCAGTGGTAGCGAATCAATGCAGTGATTTCACAAATCACTCAGCAATTTAAAGGGCGATCATCTTGCGGTATTATTCATTTAAAGGCCTGTGGAGTTTGTAGAGATTAAATATTCTGTTATATGAAAGATCGAGGGGCTACTGCTGCTGATTTTTATATGAGCTGCATGTATTTATGCGTATAGAAGCAGACACAGTTCAACATGAAAGAGAATTATTTCTGTATGAGAATTTGAGTACTGATGGTTGCGGGATTTTATATTGAGAACCAGTAAAAATAAGAGCAAAAAGAACACCAAGAGAAACAGCAAGTTAACAGTAGAAGAAACTGAATTGCTTTTGTCAGATTCAAAACAAGATATGCTTTTTTGAGATTTATTTTGGGAACTTAGCAGCTCATTTGACAAGTTCCCTGTTTGGTAGAACACAGTTTAGATTGATCTAAATCTAGGCGGTTACCAAATCCACATTGACTCGATTGCAAAAAAAGATGTACATTTTTGGACTTTGTGGACACCTCTTAGACGTTGGGAGGGGGTAGACGATGAGATGAAGGTTTGTCAGAGCGATTTCTGGGGTAAATTTTTACGCAGGCTAACTCAGCATTTTTGGCCCGAATTTCTTCCTCAATTGTTTCTACAGTACTGGTCAGAACCTCTTTTTTTTTTTTTTTTTTTTTTTTAAAGTGGTTTACTTGTTTCCATGACCACAATTGTTTCGGCTACTGCTTACGACTGACGAAAAGACAAAACATATTCTCTCCCGTTTGAGCACGAACACATTACGAATACAGGTTGTAGATGGGGAAGACAAGTTGGGAGAGCCTAGGCATTTTGCTCATTTATGTGTACTTCTATGTATTTTCAGGGACTACGTAGGCTTATGAGACTATTGAGGGGTCATTGATAGAATGTGCTTCGCGAATACAATAAATAAATTGATCATTTGTATATGTTCTCAAAATTAATAATATGCTCTCAGGATAACCATTAGCACAATAAAAGCAGGTGCAGCGATGATAATGCGATTTGTAAGATCACGTGCATAGAATTTTCTATTTTTCAAAATATCACGTGTAAACAAATAGGGCACAAGGTATTTAGCACGTGATAGTTTGTTTTGTCGAATTCTCGATTTTGTTCAGTTCTCAGCAATTTCGAAGCTTCCCACATTTTTTTTTATTTAATGACAATAATCACGGTGTTTGGGTGTATAACCACAACACTTCTGAAATTGCTGGTTGTCACTCTGCTACTTTTTTTTTTTCTTTTTTTACTGCCCACATAGTAGTGAATGCCTGGCGAACGTAGAATAACGACGGGAGCTCCTATTATATCCATCTGCTTTAACGAGGACCGATAAATCTCTAATTTTCATACATAAAAAAAAAAAAAAAAAAATTCAATATTGGCAAAGCATAGTGAATAATCAATTTAACTTCTACTCTTTTCATAATCTTGAGCTAACAGTAGGTATAATCATAATCAGCATAAATCAATAATTCAAAATGGTAAGTGACTGCTAGTATTTCTGGAAAACAGGCGAGGGATTAGTATTGGGAAAAGAAAAGAGCTTTTGGCTAATTTTTGGAAGTGATTGAAGGGAACCTGCAAACATGATAAGATATCAAGACATTTTGTACTCTAAAGAACCATAGGTAGTCTGGAAACTAGTTTGGAAAGATTAGTGTAATCAGTATCTGAGCACAATAGCGATCCTCGTAACGCAAATCATAGTAACAAGAATCTTGTTATTGAAGAATATGAACATCGCCAGATATGTAGAGAGCTGGTTGTCTCCCGGACAGATATCATCAGCAATCTCAATTGACTCAAAGAATGGCAAAGCTCAGCAAGACATTATATGAGAAACTGATGCCAAGCACCCAGAATGCACAAAAGAGCTTACAGCCTTTTTTCCTTTGCAAAAATTTAATGCTTTCGTCCATGTTCCATTGCATCTTATTTGTCAAATCTTCATTTTACTAACTCAGTTTTGTAGGGTCGTGTTAGAACTAAAACCGTTAAGAGAGCTTCCAAAGTCTTGATTGAAAAGTACTATCCAAAATTAACTTTGGATTTCCAAACCAACAAATGTTTGGCTGCTGAAGTTGCCACCATTCCAAGTAAGCGTTTGAGAAACAAGATTGCTGGTTACACTACCCATTTGATGAGAAGAATCCAAAAGGGTCCAGTTAGAGGTATCTCCTTCAAGTTGCAAGAAGAAGAAAGAGAAAGAAAAGATCAATATGTTCCAGAAGTTTCTGCTTTGGATTCTTCTAAGAAACAATTAGATGTTGATGCTGAAACCGCTGACTTGGTCAGATCTTTAGGTTTGAACTTGCCATTATCTATCATTTCTGTCTCCAACCAAAGAGGTAGAAGATTCGCTAAGAGAAACTAAGTTTTTTGATGATTTGAAAATAAAATTTAAAAAATGTAATGCATAGTATGATTCTTTTTTATAATTTACTGTCGTAATCAAGCTAAGTTTCTTTTCCAACATATATTCTCTTCCCCTTATAATAAAAATAAAAACTTATTGTATTTTATATATATAAAAGCTCTTGTTCTTGTAGGTTTGTGGTAGCAATCACCTCTTCAATATATAAGGGTCATCTGATTATATCATAATACAGCTTCTCTAAAGGCCCCTTTACATCAGAGGTTTGATGAGTTTCTGACGCCCAAAAAATTTTTTTTCTCTCATTTTTTTTTTCACCGTATTTCTGCTAAAAAAAATTATTAGTTAATAATAAGATTATATATATTGCAGAATCATAATACCTTATTAATATTAACAGTTTATCAAATTTCAGGAAATACTCTGAAATTAGTAACTCAAGTATAGATAATAATGCCACCAAAGAAACAAGTCGAAGAAAAGAAGATCTTATTAGGTCGTCCAGGTAACAACTTGAAATCTGGTATTGTTGGATTGGCCAACGTTGGTAAATCCACCTTTTTCCAGGCAATCACCAGATGTCCATTAGGTAACCCTGCAAACTATCCTTTTGCCACAATTGATCCTGAAGAAGCAAGAGTCATTGTTCCATCTCCAAGATTAGATAAATTATTCGAAGTTTACAAACCAAAAGCCCAAATTCCAGCTCATATTACTGTTTATGATATTGCAGGTTTAACAAAAGGTGCATCTGCAGGTGAAGGTCTCGGTAATGCTTTCTTGTCCCATATTAGAGCCGTTGATGCTATCTACCAAGTTGTAAGATGCTTTGATGACGCCGAAATTATTCATATCGAGGGTGACGTCAATCCAGTCAGAGATTTAGATATTATCAGTAATGAATTGAGATTGAAAGATATTGAATTCGCCAAAAAATACATGGAAGGAATTGAAAAAATCACAAAGAGAGGTGGTCAATCCTTGGAAGTCAAACAAAAGAAGGATGAAGCCGTTTTGGTTCAAAAAATTATTGACTTGTTAGAAAGTGGCCAAAGAGTTGCCAATCAAACCTGGACTTTCAAAGAAGTTGAAGTGATCAATAGAATGCAATTATTAACTGCAAAACCTTCTATTTACTTGATTAACTTGTCCGAAAGAGACTATATCAGAAAGAAAAATAAGTACTTGAAGGCTATTAAGGAATGGGTTGATGAGTTTTCTCCAGGTGATCTTATTATTCCATTCTCTGTATGCTTGGAAGAAAGATTATCTCACATGGAAAATGATGAGGAAAGAGAAGAAGAGTGTAAGAAAATTGGTGCTGTCAGTGCATTGCCAAAGATCATTACAACTATGAGAGAAAAATTGGACTTGATTTCTTACTTTACCTGCGGTCCTTGCGAAGTTCGTGAATGGACAATTAGACGTGGTACCAAAGCTCCTCAAGCTGCTGGTGTTATTCATAATGATTTGATGAATACATTTATCTTAGCCAACATTACCAAATATGAAGACATAGTGGAATTGGGTGATGAAGCTACAGTTAAAGCCCAAGGTAAGGTAGCTCAAAAGGGTAAAGACTACGTCGTTGAAGATGGTGACATTATTTATTTCAGATCTGGTGCTGGTAAGAATTGATTCTTATCTACTCGCAATTGATTTGTAATCGTTTTATGGTTTTTGCTTAATTTTTTTAGTTTTTTTTTTCACAGTTTGCATATATATACTCATTGACATTTAAGAAAAATGATACTGTAGAAACTTCAATATCAGCTTAAGGAATGTATACTACATATATGTTAAATAAAAAGCTAGAAGAAACAAAAATGAATTGATTTACCATGTAAAATATATTTCTCTGTAGTTGATTAACCAAATAGCATATTTAATTTTTGAATTGCTTTGGGATGTCCTTGATTGGCAGCCTTGGCATACCACTCTCTTGCTTCTTCCAAATTTTTATCTGTACCTAATCCAGTCTCCTTGAAGTGTCCTAAAGCATACTCAGCTTTACTCAAACCCTTCTCAGCAGCCTTGGTCGCCCATACATAAGCTTCGTGATCGTTTGATTCCAATAATCCTTTGGCTCCAGTTAAATACCAACCGCATAATCCCATTTCCGCTAAAGCATAGCCTTGCTCAGCAGCCTTACAATACCAACCAATCAGTCTTTTAGAATCCACATTACATCCTAACTTTCCATATTCATAACACCAACCTAATTTAGACTGTGCTGGAGAATAATTTAATTTAGCAGCTTTAATATACAAGCTGAGAGCGGTTCTTTCATCAATAGTTGGTATGATAATCTTTAATTCTTTTAGAAAGTTAGAATCCTCCTCCAGCAAATCATTATCCGCTTGATTCTGAGCTTGAACTGGATAAAATCCTTCATATAGTTTTCCTAATTCGAAAAGAGCATGCGGATTTTGTTCATCAGCAAAGCTTGCTGCCTTTTCCAACCATTCTATAGCATTTGGTGCTGATTTCATTTGGTCTAGCGATCCTTTGAGGTAAATCATCCCCAACTTAAACATTGCAGGAACAATTTGTAGGAGACTTGCTTTGCTGTACAATTCAAATGCCAACTGCTCGTCCTTTTCAGTACCTATTCCCATTTCATAGCAAATAGCTGCTCTATACATACCTTCGCCATTACCACCATTTGCAGCCTTCATGTAATAATCAAATGCTTTATCATAATTTTTTTCCAATATTTTACCATTCGTATATAATGTCCCCAAATAATAGTTTGCGTCTGGATAATCCCTCAGAACCAATTTTTTTAATTTTTTTAAACCTTTATGAAGAAAAACATCTCTATTTTTACGAATATCTTTGGAATTAGTTAAAGGCTGAGGCAAGTAATTCCCATCAATATCAATAGTACTGATTAATGCAGGATCTTGAGTAGACTCAATGACTGCTCTTATCCATAGTAACTGCACTTTTGGTGATTCATTAGTCTCAGCAGCAGTACGTCTTCTGTTGAACTCGTCGTGATCCAAAGGACGTAGCACCTCTTTTCTTTTGGGTAACTGAATCGACTCACTAACTCGGTTATTTGCAGCAATATTTCCATTATCAACTCGCTGTGGTTTGATGACATTAATATCTTGATATGAATTATTATCGGGTACTTCAACATTTGAAAATCTTGAGTGTTTATGCAGATTACTTTGAGGCTCATCTAATAAAAAATTGTTGTTTATATCCTTATCAAATGTATTATTTACGGATCCTGAACTACCATATGGATTGTTGCTGCTAGTTAAGCTAGTGTTTGCAGCACCATAAGGATTATTATTACTATTTGATTGAGACATAGGGTTTCCATTATTCTGCATATATGGATTCATATTGTTATTCATGCTATCATTTGGGTTACCACCCACTGAAACGGGCGATGCTTCCCTCATAGGCGATATATTTCTCATTTGTTGAGGAGATTGGCCATTTATGGGAGCACCCATGTTTCTCATTGGCAGCTTTTGTTGCTGTGAATTTGTGCCAGGGGTTAGATTTCTTTGTTGATGGTTATATTGTTGCTGTTGAGGAGAGGGACCGCCATTTCTCATCTGATGAGGTGGTGGAGCTCCCATAGGTGTTACGTTCCTTTGTTGTTGGCCATTCATATTTCTCATTTGTGGAGGCGGACCATTCATGTTTCTCATTGGCAGTTGCTGCATTTGCTGTGTACCACCCATCGGTGCCATATTTCTCTTTTGATGTTGCTGTGCTGGGGGAGGACCGTTTCTTGCCAATTGTTGCTGATTATGGCGACCAGCGCCATTCAGATGGTTCATTGGAGGGCCATTTCCCATCATATTATTGTTCATTGGAGGACCATTGCCCATCATATTGTTGTTCGTTGGAGGWCCRTTGCCCATCATATTGTTGTTCRTTGGAGGTCCGTTRCCCATCATATTRTTGTTCRTTGGAGGTCCGTTKCCCATCATATTATTGTTCATTGGAGGTCCGTTGCCCATCATATTATTGTTCATTGGAGGTCCGTTGCCCATCATATTATTGCTCATTGGTGGAACATTTCCCATAATGTTATTGTTCATTGGTGGACCATTTCCCATCATGTTATTGTTCATTGGTGGACCATTTCCCATCATATTATTGTTCATTGGTGGGCCATTTCCCATCATCATGTTATTCATTGGAGGTCTTTGCTTTTTCTGCATCCTTTGATGATTGAGATTTGAACCAAAGTCATCTACAGAGCTTGAATTGTTGATCCCAGGCATGGCTCGCCCGTTCATCATATTCGCAGGAGGCCGATTATTATTGAGATTATAATTGTTCATGGCTATATAAACTGTAATATAATCTTCTGATTCTGGATTCAAAAAATTTAAAAATTGAGTTTGGATATGATATAAGCTTCAATTTTCAAACAAGGCCTTGATCTATAAATTTGTTAAACCCTTACTGAATAGCAGAAAGATATATTACTTTTGTCAGATCTAGTTGGCAAGTGTTTTGCAGGGAGTTAATTTGATTCTGTTTTGAATTATCTGTTTTTTCTTCGAGGCGGCGAATTCGCCCCAAGATATCATGAAGCAGAAACAAAGTACAAAAAAAATAAAACTGAGCCTTAGTTAGCACGTGTGTCACGTGCTGTCACCAATATTGAATAAAATTAAAGATCAACATTGGATTCCAATGCCAAAAACACTAAGCGACTCTTACAATAAGCTATTCGAAGAGACACAAAAGTGTTCAAAAATATTCAGAAGGATCGGGTACACCGTGAAAAGAAGGTACGATGAGTATAAAGAAGATTATTGAAGGTTTGCCTACGAATGTTTCGAATTTTGGTGATGTGGCGAACATTTTTTACGATAAAACTGATCAGCGATATCATTATGAGGATGAGCACTTGGAGTTAGTATTTGAAGAGGGAATGTGGAAGGAAGCTAATGAAAGCTGTAGCAATAATGGAGGTGACTCTTTGGAAAATAATGATTCTGCGAATAGTAAAGTTCCAAATAATAATAAACATATTGAAAGCAAAAAAAATAGCAGGCCACGACAAATAGAGGACGATGAGAAAACAAATGCTATGCAATTGAGACTTAGGAAAAAGCAAAAACTTAATGAAATTAAACAACTAGAAAAGTCTTATCGACAGACTAATAACAGAAAGAACAACTGTATATATGTTTCAGGGCTTCCGTTAGATGTAACCCTGGAAGAGTTAGAAGCCATTTTCGGGAAATATGGAATTTTAGCGGAGGATTTGACTAGTGGAAAAAAAAGAATAAAGCTCTACAAAGACGATACAGGTGGATTCAAAGGCGATGCTTTGATATGCTATTTCAAGCCCGAAAGCGTGGAGCTAGCTATCAGTTTGCTTGACGGAACTTCGCTTCGTGCGGGGGACGAAACAAAGATTAAGGTAGAACAAGCAAAGTTCAATAATAAAAGTGTCTCTGAGAATTCAATGAGCAATAAACATTCGATTGATGAAAAAAATTTGAAAAGAAAAACTCGAATAAAGAAAAAATTGAGCGGGATGCTAAATGACTGGGATGACGATGAATTGATAAAGGCAGATTTAAAGAAGAAATACTTGAAAAGGTACGAGAAGACGGTTGTTCTTGAAAATTGTTTCAATCCAAATGCTAATGGATCAGACAGTGAATATATACAGGAAATAGAAGAGGATATGGAATCAGAATGCAGCAAGTTTGGTACAGTGCTAAGAATTATTATTTGTGATAAAGAAGAAAAAGGAACCATATTGATAAAGTTTAAAGAAAAAGCAAGTGCCGATTTTTGTGTGAAGATGTTGGATGGAAGATATTTTGATGGTGCACAGTTGCACGCATTTATCCACGATGGAAAACCATACAAAATATCTCAAAAAGGCCATAAGGATGGTACTGATGATGACGATGAAAGAAGATTAAGAGAGTATGAAGAATTTCTTGAAAAATAAGAAATCAAACTGATTTATTTTCTCTATTATGTTTTCGTTTATCTTCTAGTATGATTCCATAAATTATATAATCATTAATTTTTTTTTTTTTTTAAATTAAATACCATTTCTATCTTGAATATTCTGGCAATTGCCAATTTATAGTAATCAAAGTTCCTCATTGGGGTTTTCATGTTGAAATTCAATGAAAAAAGAAACAGAGTAGCCAGCCAGCATAACTAAATTTGTAATTGCACCATAAAGGATTTTTTTCTTTCTCATGTTTCGCAAAAAAAAAAAAAAAGAGAAAAAAAAAAGAAAATACTGTGAAGGTTTAAAAGTACAGTTGTTTGCCATTGGAGATGATTCCATGTATCTATCCAAAGAACTTCAAAAAAGAA
Source organism: Saccharomycopsis fermentans (assembly GCA_002564245.1). Taxonomy (NCBI): domain Eukaryota; kingdom Fungi; phylum Ascomycota; class Saccharomycetes; order Ascoideales; family Saccharomycopsidaceae; genus Saccharomycopsis; species Saccharomycopsis fermentans. The sequence goes on along the minus strand of JNFW01000008.1, from coordinate 44,932 downwards.
TTTGTCTATAAGGTACCTATATCATTTGAAAATCACTAATATAGAGTTGATTTGGGGTTTTTTTAGAGTATTCAACTAGTGATTTTAGGCTTAATATACTTTCTTTCTTTTTTTTTTCTTCTTTTTGTTTTTTAATTTTTTCATTAGTTTCTCATCCATTCCATTTATTTCATCTTAACATTTGCTATAAGAGCCATTTTCATAGCCTTTCGCCGCTGTACTTCAACTCTGAACTTGGTATCCATATTCCAAACATCCTTGATTACCTTTTTTTTTCTGTCCTAGCTCTCTGAAAGACTGTTTCACAATCTTTTGTGTTTGAGATTACATTATTAGCATTTCAAAAGAACGATCCAGACGAAATTCTACGATCATGTCCACAAGTGAATTTGGCTGGAGTTTTGGTCCGAAGTTGGAATCTTCATACACAACATCATCCATTGGTGGCAATAAAGCTTTACTAAAAGGTAAATGCGTACCCAGTCGATTTGCGCCCCAACCTAGATCGAACAAAAGAAGATATACAAATGTTCCTAGCATTACACCTTCTACGACAACGACAACAATTTCCAGTGATAGTATTCCAGAATCTTTACGTATTAAAAAGAAACTCAATTTCAAAAGGGTAAAAAATGGAGATGTATCGGGAAAACCTTTACCTGTACACAGAATGATTGAAATAATGGATAAAGAAGATATGGTGAATTTATTGACCAGACTAGTGCAAGAAAAACCAGAACTAAACGAACTTATAGAATCTAGTTGCAAAAGCTCATTGAATGTCGAAAAGTGCATTAATCACCTAGATACCTTTATCAAGGAAAAAATTATTTCAAAGCTACCATTTGGAGTGGATTGTGATTCCGAATATTCATTTTTGAGAGTTGAAAAGAATTTAGTAGAATTTTATCAAACATTGTCTGATTTCATTTTAAATTATTTACCTCCAGCAGAGCTAAATATTATGAACTGTCTCACATTCATCAATAATGCCACCCACTTATTGCACAAAATCCCGTTTTTCAAGATCAACAGTTATAATATGTACCACTTCACAAATGTTTATGAAAAATTAGTGGTTTCATGGTGGTCCGTTTTGAAGTTTTTCACAAGTTCAGATGCAAATAAAGAATTTAACGTGTATAAAATGTCAGAATTTGATATAATTGAAAATTTGAATACGCATAGCAGAATGAGTCATTGCTCAGATAAGTTTGAGCCTTTAATCGAATTTGTGAAACTGATCTTTGCAAACTACTCCAGTGAGTATTCTGCTTTACCTACTTCTGGAACCTTTGAGGGCGAGCATTGCTCTGATCTCAGTGTTGAAGCTAATAAAAAACAGTTGCTTATCAATGAGATCATGTGCAACGAAGATAGCGGGTTGATGATGTTTGGAAACAACGGCCTGTATACTACAACCAGCACAACTAAGGAAACTTTTACTTGATTCAGAATTTTTTTTTGGTTCGTATTTAATAATATTATTTAGTCTATTGTAAATTCATCAATATACATGTAAGCATATATTTTTAAATTCAGTAATTATGAGGAATATGTAATCTCGAAAAATGTAGCATTGGGAATATTCAAAGAAAAGAAAGATAGTAACGAACAAACAAACTACAATTGCAAAGTTGTAAAAGAACCGTCACTTTCGCCAAAGTACGCTTTAGAGACAAGCTTGTCAACAAAGAGACCAGTTTCCACAACACCAACTAAAGCTTTAATTCTTGAGTGCAAAGAAGATGGATCTGCGATGGAGCCAAAGTCTGCATCAATCAAGAAGTTGTTGTTGTCAGTAATAACTGGACCAGCCTTTGCAGAGCCACCTTGTCTCAAGACGGGTTTACCACCAAGCCTCATCAAATCAGATAGCACTTTTTTGTAAGAGGAAGGTACTACTTCGATAGGTACACCCTTTCTCCATTGGATACCAAGAATAGAAGGTGATTTTTTTCTGAAATCAGCAACAACAACGAATTTGGAAGCACTAGAAGCAACCAACTTTTCTTGAAACAAACAAGCACCACCACCCTTGATCAAGTTAAGATGGGAATCAACCTCATCAGCACCATCAAAGGCAATATCGACTTCAGGAAACTGTTCAATACTGCCCAAGTTGAGCTTGTTGTCAATAATAAGCTGCTTAGATTGGAACCCTGTTGGCACGCAGATGAAGTCTGACTTATTGGCAAATTGGCCTATTCTTTCGGCAACATAAACAACGGTGGATCCAGACCCGATTCCAACAATGATTGGGAATGTCCCCTTCATGTTTGCTTTAGGGAAATTTTCGTCCACGGCTGTATAAGCAGCCACACGCTTAGCAGATTCAAGTGGGTCCAGCAAAGGTGCGAGGGTTTTTACGTCAACTAATGCCATTTTTGAATATTGCTTCAGGGAATTTGCGATTTTTGGAAATGCTCTTTTCGAAAATAAAGAGATCATACACGGCTATGATCTTTCTTTCTCAATGAATGATATATATAGGTCTCTTTGACAATGAGTCAGTTGGAGCTGAGTCTTTTCAGTAATTTTTCAAACTTCCTTTATCAAACAGGTTCCGGCAGTTTTTCGGTTTTTTAACAACAAAATTTCTTTCTCCGTATAAGGCAACATAGAAAAGATTTTTTTTTTGTTACTACCAGAAAATTTGCTGAATTTCCAGCCAGGCTGTTTGAATATTCAAGCTTATTCAAGCTTATGAGTATTGATATACTACAGAATAGGTATTTATTGATAGCATTTATTTGGGGAAAACTATTCAAGTGAAATACTCAGTTTTCAAAAAACCGATTCTAATTGGTAGTATCAAAGAGCTGATAAAAAAAAACAAGCATGACGAGTAAGTATTGATTGTTTGTGCATAGTTTACTTTGTTTGGTCACTAACACACTGATTTCCAGTTAAGTATTTTGAAAATCATTTGTACGAAAACAACTTGGTTCCAGTGAACAGCTTTGATAGTATCTCCAACACCCGGGTGGGTATTGACATGGAGTACTACTTATCGCGTCTCATCAATTGTAATAAGGAACTTTTGTTGGATGGAGTTGGTGGATACCCTTCCAGTTTGAACTATTACATCAGTCATGACTTACAGGTCTTTCGCAAATTCAATATCACTCCCGTGTTTGTTCTTAAGGGAATCCGTACTAATCCCCAATTAGCGCACTCGCTCAACAATAATGAGAACACCGAGTTGCGCTGGGCTAAATGGGAAAGTTACTACAAGGATTACCATAAAAATCCAAATAAGTCCTTACTGAACTTTACCTTCAAACCTAAAGGCCATTATAGAACCTTGGATACCAATGGCTATATTCATGACTTAGTCGAATTTTGCACTGTTTTGAAATTGGAGTACATCATTGCCCCATACACCACCGCATCTCAATTGGCCTACCTCTTATCAATTAATTACATCGACGCTGTGTATGGGGCTACCGAGTGCGTTTTACTTCCTCAAATAAACAAGATCATTACTGGAATGGATTTCATCGAGCATAAGATCAGATATATCGACAGAGAGTTTTTGTTGAATGAACAATTTCAAATAGATCTAAACACATTCCAGGAAATAAGCACCATTTGTAGTAACGATTTCCAACCTGACGAGTCTCTCTTGATCAACCATTTTAACATTCCTCCTTCTAATCCTGATATTTTCGAATGGTTGATTTCATATACCAAAAACAGTGGCCAATCTATCTATTCAACTTTGTTGAACGATTCTAAAAGAGGCTATCCTAAAGACGCTGCACGTGATTTGGATGTTCTCATGGCAACTTTGGCTGGGCTTAAATACGTACCAATCATGAAAATTACCGGTGAAGTAGTAGTATTGAATGAAAGTGAATATATAAAATCAAAAGAACATTCGGTTTCTAGAAAGGCAGAGGAACTGGTAAAAAAGGAAAAAAAAGAGGAGAACCCTGGTACAACCGATGCATCTTCATTAGTTCATACAGAAACTACTCCATCCGACATACATGAAATTATAGGATTGCGTTTGCCAAATGAATATTACTTTTACCATTCTATTGGATTATTAAGCTCAAAACTTCTTGAGGTATTATCTTCGGGTAAATACTCTGAAATTCCATTGTTAGATACAGGCAATAATAATCAAATGAAACATTTAATCAGCAGCAAGCAAAATATTAATGTTAAGAACCAACTCCTCAGTTTGTTGACTTCCCCTATTAATAGATACTTTCAGAATAGACGTTATGAATACGTGAAGTGGTATGATTTAGATAATCCAATAGACCTTGATTTCAAATTCAGTTTTACTAAACCATTGTTCTTGAAGTTAGCACACTATTACTGGTATTATGGTAAAAAATCAGAAATATCGAGTGATTTTGATATGCTTAAATTTGTAACAATCTTCAAAGACAATGATTTTGCTAATCTGATTGTTCACGATAGCGGAATTTTGTCAAACGATGAGAACAAGTTGAAAAGCATACAGGATCTACTTGGAACCTCAACTATTAGAATGCTTTATCTATATGACTTCATTTCCTTTCAAAATAACAAGTTGACTCCATGGGGTGAAGTTCTACTAAAAGCAAGTTCAATAATTGATTCAAACAAAGAATTTGAAAAAGTTTTATTGCTTCTAATTTATTTGAAGAATGGTTCTGATAGTATCAAGTTTAGTCAAAAACTCACTCCTGACTTGACTAGTAATGTTGACAAGGATTACGATAAGAATATCAATCATTTAATTATATCAAGATTAGGGTTGTTTTATGATACCTATCTTTTCCATGGTGCAAAAAATATCAGAGAGAATATCGTTGATCCAACAAGTTTGAATGAGTTGAGTTTACCATTACTTTCATTTAGATCAATTTTGAAATATTATCAAATGCAATTTTTTGAATTGCAATCAAGTATGGTTAGCTCAATTCTTACCAACGATCAGTTCGACAGAAAACATAGTTTCAAAACTAATCAAGAATGGAGAAAATTGGTATCTAATCTTCCTTTGAAGGAAACTTTACCTAATACAGTTGCGTCTATTTTATTTTCAGGTTTCATGAAAAATTTTGATAAACTTGGAAATATCCAGGAATGCAAAGATATTTTCTTGAAGAAATTTGGAGTTGATTTGAGTTTCGAAGTAAATGCTATTATGAAATTTTTCACAAAAATTTTTAAAATTATTCAGTTATGTGAAAAATTGATAGATTCAAATTATTTCAAGAAGTTGATGGATGCTAAAGAATATTTGGAATCTTTTACTAAAAACTAGATTTGATGCAGTTAACCGGAAACGACTTATAAAGACAGAGCTTTATATTCTACTATTGATTAGTATATATACGTATAAAAGCTTTTCCAATATATGTAATCATAATTTTTTTTTATTTCCCAATGATTCAGCTAATGATGTGGAGTTTTTCCTCTTCCATAGCCGTCTGTGCCGTAATAATCCATAGGATAGTAGTTTTCATTGAACGGTTTATCTTCATTGAATAGAACCATACATTCATAAGGATTTAATAATGGTTTATTAAAAGCATAACCCCAGTCAATCGACAAACGTGGACAAGCTACTTGTACAAAAAAATCAATATCATCAAACATTGCTAATTTACCTGGGAAAATTTCACTGAGAATAATTTTTATTGGGACTTTATTATTTTTTTTAAGAATTGACTGTAAGTTTTCCACAGTTGTAGTGTTGCCTTGTCTTCCTAATCCTCCAAGAATCAAACCTACTTTCCCTGTTTGACTTTTCATCTTTATTTCTTCTAATGAGTTCATTCTCATTTTTGTCATTTGTTTCATATCATAGCCCTCTTTCGTGAACTTTCTGGAGTATGGATCATATCTAAATGCAGGAATTTGTGGATTGTGGATCATTGCAGATTCTAGATGGAATCTGCCGTCCCCTAGGTAAATCATTAAATCTATATCTTCTGAATCTAGTTTTTGTGAAGTGCATCCTAACACTTCACCTTTTGACAAAGGTGAAATTTGTGGTGGTATCACATAAATGTTGTTTGAGTCATCTTTTTCGAATCTCGATTTGAGTTCATGTATTGATGGATTAAACTGAATTGTACCAAACATAGCAATTTTGAGAGGTACATCAACACCAGACAGTTTTTCATTAGAAAAGTTTTTGACTATTGTATTGTAAAGATGCGATACGTCTATGTTAATAGTGACAAATATATATAGAACTTTTATTTGGGTGACATCGATAGGTACTAGACACGAATGTGCATAATGAACAATATAGTCACAATTCAATGATCTGGCAGTGAAATCATCAATACAACACGCACCATAACTGACATCGCCCATCACTAAAACTTCTATTTCTTCACGTTCAGAGCTGTCACCTTCGTTTAGTTTGTTTCCTGCAAATTTTTTTAAGATATCACTTATTACCAAAGAGTAAATTAATAATCCTTCTGGCATTTGCAAAGCTATTTTTTTGGCATTATTCTTTCTGATATTCCATACTGTTTTATGAATTTCAAAATTATAATTTGATGGCAATAATTTGATGGCTTCATTGAGTTCTGGATCATTCAGAATTTCCTCTGGAATGTGGGTAATTAATCTATTCGCTATTCTTTTATTCTTCAAGATTAAGGAATTCGATTTTTCTGAAATATTTTTTACGCCAACAAACCTTCTTTTTGGTTTGTCTTCTAACATTTTAGACATATCTGGAATAATATTTGAAAATCTTTTTATTAATCAGGACTGATGCCTATTCTCTTAACTTTACTTTCTTATTATGGTTGAAATAGTGTTCATTCTGGTTGTTATATTGGATGTATAATACCAGAATAGCGAGATGAGGTTGCGGCCTACGGACGGAAAAATACTTGGTTATGAGCGATCTTATTATGGGATTAACGTATTATAACTATATCACGTGCCTTAAAATTGATTTCAACTTGAATTAGTTCACTAAGAGATTGATTGATATACATCAGTTGATAGCTTTACAAATGCAAATCAATCATTTCCTTGATCAACGTACAGCATGGTTTTCTTTTGGCACTTTATGAGCAATTTAAGCTATTCATTGTGTCGAATACGAAAATCCCGTAGTTGAAAATTTTTTAGTTTTTTTAGCTGAGAATTAATTCTATTTATTTTTACTTGTTGAGAAATCCTTTTAACCTTGAAAATTTGAAACTTCTCATGGTTTATGAATAAACGATGCAATTTAATCATTACAGAACATTATATATTACTATACTGAACACTATGAACATGTATTGTTCGGTTGAAAAGTATTTTCCTTTTTTCTTAACTTCTTTTTTCTGAGAATACACACGCCTTCCACAGGCAACACTGGATCAAAAACCTCAAAACAAAAGAGTTTTTAAGGAGCAGCAGAGATGTGGACATCATAATTTGGCTTTCTTGAACAATTGTAAGTTTTAAAATTCTTTTGGCTTGTTTTTTAAAACACTAGCGCACATACTTTTTCCAGACTTTCCAATCTCTTTTCTATTGAGGACGATCCCCAAAAGCAGGATGAACTAGCTGCGTCTGTTTTAAAAAAATATTAGATCAGCCTATTATAGTGCTATTTCACCCACAGTATACTGCAGATAAATAGCGCTGCAATATCGAAAAGATAATATATGATCATATATTAATAAGTTTAGCAGATTATCAAACTTATCCATTATAGTTCCTTGAATTTTTCTCATATATTAAGACCACTAGTGCAGGATTCTAGTTTTGCTGACAGTTGAATCATGAACATAAGAATGTTGTTATCTTAATCTTGAAGACAACAGATCTAACAACACTGGGAAAACAAAAAAATTCCAGCTACATATAACGTACATATTCTCAAAAAAGTTGCAGCTATCTGTGTATCTGACTGCATAAGTGCAGATCTTAACAGTACAGTAAATTGAAGCTAGAACAGTAAATTAAAAATAAAAAATATGGTTACTGTTTCTGTATGTCCTCTATTGAGAAAACTACGGACTAATCTGATATTATAGAGTGCTAACATCATGATAAACCTCATTAATGATTCTTCGCCAGTAAATATCGAGGTAAATGTATTTCCTATGGGAAATTCATTTGATTTTTGTAAGTTGTATACTGAGCTTTCACTCAAACTGAAAAAGGACACTTTTTGAAGCCAGAGGATAGTGAATAGAAATTTGACTTTTGAACAAGAAACAAAATACACTGATTAGTATATTGTGGATAACTAGAAGGTTAAAGTTTTATCTGGTATATCTAAATGAAAAAATTTATTTGACTAATTCGAACGAAAAGTTTATACTGATTTGCTTGAGTGAAAAATCCGTTTAAGTTCACTGACATAGCATAACAATAATTTTATTCTTTCTCAAGATTCCAGACAGATAATCAAAAATAAGGAAGAGGAGTAAACACTATTTGTTTCTAGACAGAGTATGAATAATTTGAAATAGAGTTTTTGCAAACAGCGGCGACAACAAGTAGTTTTTTTTGATATCCTTTCTCTATTCCATTTTTTTTCTCTTTTTTTCTTTTCTTTTTTTTATTTCAACGAAATACGGTTGTTCTTGCCGAGGATCGCAAAATATAAGCCATCTTGTATTATAAAAATAATTTGAGTTTGCAGTCGTTTCTAGAGTAGACGTGAAAGAGAGAAAGCAAAACTACATAAAAAATTAGGGTTTAATCTTATCAATTATTATGATTAAGATGTAGCATGAAGTATAGTGAAAGTTATTGGAAGATTTGATCTTGTTTGGACGTCTTTAAAATTTTTTGATTATAATAGAAAATTTAATTTTTGTTGTATTAGCAAATTAAAGTTCTATAGACTTTGATTCGGATTCTAAGAGAGTGAATAACGCAAGAGAACGAAGAAAAAGAAAACTACAGGCCATGTGCTAGTCACATGACCCACATACTATCAACAATCTATGTTTAATTGTATCCAGAAATTTATATTGCATTTCCACATATATTAATGCAGGAAGTGTATAATGCAGTTTGTTCTTTAGTATATATATGTACATAGCTCTTTTTATTTAGCTGTAGGTCTGTATATAGTGAAATAGAGTGATGCATGCAAATATGCTGCTAAATAACCATGTGTAATTAACTGTTACTGCATGTATAGACACAGAACCATGCATGTATAAAAATTACTGAAAAGTATTAGCTGTCAGTTAAGGAAAATTGGAGATTAGAGAATCCAGTAAAAGACTGGCACAAAGAAGAACAAGAAGAAGGAAATTTTTGCTGATAACTTTGGGGATTCACTAAGAATTTGATAAAAAATGCAAAATTTGTGAACAAAATATAGGAATAAAGAAAAGAGAAGGTAGACAGACGATATAGGTAATTTTATTATGTATTAGAAAAGATAAACCTGTATGGTGTTTCGAAATACAGACGTGGAATTTATGTTCTGGGAAGGCTAGTTTTAAAACCATAAATAATAGAGCGTAAACGGGGAGGAAAGAGTAGAGTTGGAATTGTTTTTTCAATTAAGCACACAGAGAAACCATAAAAAACACATCAAAATTCCACAGTTTAAGGGCGAAATTTGTATACTTAAACGGGAAAAGTGTTGTCTAACTGAAGACTGTAACCACTTTATGGCGGTCTCTGAAGAAGGCAAGCAGAGAAAAGTTATTTGCAGTTAGAAATGTTTGTGAGCATAGAGAGAAGATATATACATACACATGTGGAAATATACACAAGGTTTGCATTGGAATGTGCTATGCAATTGCCACAAACACACTTTTTTTTTTTTTTTTTTTTTTTTTTTTTTTGGCTATTTTGCAAGATTTGAAGTAGAAATCACCCACACAAACAGTTTTTGCAAAGTACTCTTTTTCTCTCTCAGAAAGAGTCTCGTACAGAGCGAGTACTTACAGTTTTTCAGATAAAGAATCAAGGCCAACATACAAGTGCTCCTGCTAAAGAAAGCACAGTGATTGGAGACTCCAAACTACAAGAATGGTTTCTATTTTGCTATCTACACTAACTACGGTGACCGGCTGCAAAGCCTTTTGAGGACATGTTTGGGGCAAAAGAAATAAAAAAGAAAAAGAAGACTCTCATCGGTGGATTTGTGTTTCCAGCGAAGTTAAACCCAGAAAACTAGCGGGCTAGACTGTTCAGAGAGCGCCGGTACCCACCTGGAAAAGGACTATTGTTTGGGGGACTCAACTACCAAATGGAAAGAACCACAAAATACAACTGAGAGAGATAGCTGTACTTAAGTGAGAGGAACAACATCCTTTGGGATATTCTTCTTTACAACAAAAAGAAAAAGAAAAAAAAAGAAAAAATATCTGTGCACAATCCGGAAAGACTTGTAAATGTCAATTATCACCAAAACAGCATCTCTACCTAGTAATCATGTGTATACACGCATCCACATGTTTAACATTAGTGTACATGCAGCGGAATACATAAATTATTAATGCATACCGCTGCATGACGCGAATATGCACGCTGTCTGCCTTTGGACATTTGTGATCTGAGACCTGCCTCTAGAGACCAGAGTAAAGTACCATATCAAAATATACTTTTTCAGATTTTGGTCTGTCTGTAGGTTTTTTTTTGTTTTCCCACATAACGCGCACATAGAAATCTATGTGTATGCCACTATTTATTTTTCATGCTTTTTGCTTTGCATTTTTTTTTTTTTTTTTTTTTGCGTGTTATTCTCGGTTTCAAGCCATATCTGCTTTTATTATCTACGATGTCTCTATCTACATGTATTCATAATATTAATAAACACATATATAAAATTCAACTAGGGCTATCATTACATTACGCTGTGTATATATGTATCTATGTATATGTTTATATGTATATCTCTATATCTATCTGTATTTAAACCTATTTATTTTCTATATATATATACTATATCTTGATAAATATCTACTCTACCCAGTATTTCTCCAGATTTGTCACCCCTTGTGTCACATTCTGTTTATTCAGATTCTGCTGCTAAGCTTGGTCTTTCAGAAACTCTTGTATTTTTGGTTTCTTTTCCTTGAGAACCATATTCCAGCTTCTAGCGTTGGCTTCCACGCTGTCAACCGTCTTCCCAGCAACCATCCAGCTGACGTCCTCTGTTTGCGGTATTCTCACCACTCACAGTTGACATAGATCTATTGGTCACGAGGAAATCAACAGGAGATTCTCTCATTCCTGAAAGTTATTCATCTCCCTACCCTGACTCCTCACTCAGCACAGCATTCTCATTCCATTCCCACCCCTCTGAAATATGACCAGTTACAACCAATATCCACCTCTCCCGAATACTGGCACCAATACTCCTCCAACAGGAAATCCCCAAGATTACTACGCTATGTACAACCCAGCTGCTGAACAGCAGCCGCAGCCGCAACAGTTTTTGACCTCCAATAGTGGTGGCTCGTCGGTAACAAACATGTACAACCTTTCTTATGTTCAACAGCAGCAAGCATATCAAGCAGCTACTGGAAATCCAGTGTATCCACCTCCCCTGGCTTCCTCTGAAATGCTGCAACATCAACCACCTCTGCAACAGCAGCACAATGGAATGCCTCTTTTCGGGAACATGAACTATTCTTCGAGGAATCCGTCCTATAGCCAGCTTGTCCCGAACGAACTTCAATACCCCCAACAAAATTTTAAGAGATACTCTCTTGCATCCAACTCTTCCCAGCAGCAGCAGCAGCAACAACAACAACAGCAGCAGCAACCAGCTGCGTATGCCTCCTCGAATCTTCACAATAATGGACCTAATTCAACCCCAACTACTAACATAAATAACATCCCACAACCTGCACAATCTGATAACATGTACTACTATTATTACAATAATAACGGAATACCTGGTGCAGGAGGTACTGCTGGAAGCAATAATACCAGCATTCCAAACATGTCCTCTCTAAACGGTTCTAATTCTGTTGGAAGTAGTGGTGGCCCAAGAGGCTCAAATACTAATTCAGCTTCGACAGCACCACCTTATCAGCCTCAGCAATATAATAAATCAGGCTCCATTAGTGGTGTAACTCCTACAGGATTCAATTTCACTCCAGGTGCAGGAAATGCACCTTATTTCTTCAACAATGGAACTTATTATCCGTCGAACCCTAGTAATCTTCTGCCTAGTGGTTCAGAAGTCGCAGGAAATCATCAACAGCAGCAACAGCAGGCAATGATGTCAGAGAAGCATGACGATTATTTCGCTAATATTTCACCAACAACAGCTGCATGGCAACAACAGCAACAACAGCAACAGCAGCAACAGCAACAGCAACAACAGCAGATGATGTTATATGGTCATCCTTACAATAATAACCAAGTTTCTCTGCTGAATATTTATCATCCTCATGCTTCTCCCGCCCCTCCTCTGCAAGCCCCTATTCCTTCCAACGCTGGAGGCGTTCCTCCTGCTGCTCACGCCCCTCCTCACCATCATCAACACAATGGTCCGCAGCATGTTCCAGGTTATCAACAAAATCAACAAGTTCATGGTGCAGCAGTGTATCCTGGGACAACAGGCGCTTCTTCTACAGAGGCTACGTTTATGGAAGGTAATATGAATATCCCGCCCCAGCTGCAATTAGGTGTTGACTCTCAGCAAAATTCTATCACTTCTATCTCTGATCACCATAATGGTCGCCCATCTCAACAGTCTTTGAATAATGGTCAAATGTCCCAACAGTTAATCAGTGGCCAGACTGATACATTGAAGAATAGTGATATTCAAACGTTTGTTGATCGTTTACAAAATCTCAAGCTTGTTAAGCTCATTCGTACAAATACACTACCAAAAGAAGAAACAAGCCGTAACATCACTGTCATTGAAAATAATCAGCGTAAGGTGTACTTCAATTTTGAGTACCCCACCGTACTGATTTTGTTTCAGAAACAGATCAATGATGTAACTTTATCTTGGACTAATGATGAAAAGCGTAAATCTGGCAGAAAATTAGTATTGTTTTACTGGGACTTTTCACTCGTTAGAGCATCACATATAATTAGTAGCTCGAACAATGCTGGCCATGAAAATGTGAGTCCTCGAACTCCTTCTTCAAGCCATAATATTGGCACCTCCGGTTCAAATGCCTCTGATATGAATGAAAATTTGGAGTACATTAAATCTATATTAAACTTAAATTACGAGATCATTACTGAAGCCGAGTACAAATATGTTTTCGAAAACAGTAACTCTTCAAATGATAATAGACTCAGCCTTCCGTTACCGGAAGGAATTACAGAATATAGGGCGCAACATCTTATTTCTATTTTGAAGGATTCCAAAGATAATACTTTAAAAAATATGTTTTGTATAATATCATGTCTTTATTGGCACTATACCAACGACTTTTATCTCACATCTGTCGATCTATTGTTCTTATTAGATAAACTTGGTGGAAGAACAACTAATGTGACAAATAATATCGGAAAGCACGATATTGGCAGCGTTGTGGGGATGAGCATTGTTAATTCTATTAATGGAAAGGCAAACACAGGAAAATCCTCATTTTCTAGACTGAAAACACGCAAATTAAGCAACAAAACAATGATCAAACAAGAAAAGGAAAGAATGAAAGCTATCAAGTTGGTAGACTCCAAGGAAATCAATCGTATCAGAAGAAATTTGTTGAATTTCAAGAGCATTACATTAGGAAAATCTGATGGTTTTGAGGACCCAACTGAAGGCCATGGTTCTCTGGAAGATGGTAAAATGAAAAAAGAGAAAAAAAATGAAAATAGCTCGAGCAGCAGCGAGGAGGAGATGGAATTGTTTCACTTGATCATGGGATTTGATAACCCAAAACCTAGAAAAATTGAAAAGAAATTGAAGGTATATGAATGGAAGATTCTAGAACAAGCGTTAGACAAGATCTTGAAGAAATATTGCGTCGATTTGAAAAGTGTTCCAGTAGATCAACAAACGTCAGAAAATTGATGCTCACAAATGATAGGTATATTACTAATTATTCAACGATCGTTTCAGATAATTTTTTCTCTGCTCTATAATTTCTCGTTCTCTTTTTATTTATAAATATCCAACTATAACCTGCTATCTTTTTATTTTGCTTTTATATACTTATTGTCATCGCTTTTTTTCTTCCATATTTGATATGCTTTTGTTTTGAATAAAATATTTTAGTAACCAATTTTTGTTCAAGGTAGTATTTAGGCTGAAAGTACATGAAAAGAAATATAAAGTTTGAACTGCTAATCAGTATATTTTTGGTGTTTGTTGCAAAGGCGCTACATAATCTATTAATTACTGGTTAGCTGCTTTTGAGAGGCACATCTTTGCAGATAAGGATATCTAGTGATAAAATTTACTCAAAGATCGAAATCATAGGGAGAAGTAGAAAGCTGTCAAAAACTAATTTTACCAGCGTGAATTGGTGAAAATTAAAATAGTGGTAATTTTCGAATTTCAATAAACCTATTCTCTAAATATTATCCATCGACTTTTTATCACAGGTTTCACTTAATTTTCAAAGTTCCATTCTTGATCTTCATTTTCAGATTAATATTTTTGAAATCCTGGTTCTACGTCAGTAAGAATCTGAAGAAATCACTGGGTTGCACCCTGTTCTTGACTAGGTGACTATCCGTATATGTATTTAGATCAGATATTTTAAGGCTATTCAGAAGGCTGTCTATGCCTAATTAACTCCAACGGTTCAAAAAAAAAAAAAAGCAAATCACGTGTGAAGCGAAAAATTTTCGACTACGTAACAAAAAGGGATTTGACAAACAGCATTCATTACCCAGTATAAAATCTAATGAAATTCGTTTAAACGGCTTCTATTAAACTAGCAAAATATAAAAAACAGGTCAGCGATCAATTGCGCAATCATTCTAACTGGCAATAAGAGTCTTCGGGAGATTGCAGAAAGATTGTAAACAGTTGCGATTTCTTGTTGACTTTTTTTGTTTTACTCTTTAAGTTCATCCAATCCCCTAAACTTGGATATGACTTCGTTATTATCTGATCGATACTTGAATGTATCTAGGTTAATTCGCATATACATTAGGGATAACAAGTACGAGGGCTACAATGTATTTCTAGAATCCTTGCTGGTACATACTAGTACAAAATTATCAGATAATCATCTA
Source organism: Saccharomycopsis fermentans (assembly GCA_002564245.1). Taxonomy (NCBI): domain Eukaryota; kingdom Fungi; phylum Ascomycota; class Saccharomycetes; order Ascoideales; family Saccharomycopsidaceae; genus Saccharomycopsis; species Saccharomycopsis fermentans. Next base: position 29,827 of record JNFW01000008.1, on the reverse strand, counting down.
GAGCTCATCTATGCGTTGGCCAACAATCTTCCAAAGAATCCCGAGTCTCAATCTTTATTGTTCAACAAATTTACTTCCCTTTTATACAATATAAATGATGTGACTATAATTTCCAAGAAGAATGTTGAGCACCATTTTATGTTGGCATACCATTTAGTTCAGTCTATCATTGGACTCTCTGCCTCTGATGAAGCAGATAACGATAGTGAATGTGCTCTGACATTTCCATTTTCTACTCTTATAGATCAATTAAGAACATGTTCACATGCGGGAAACGACAAAAAAAGAGTGCCTTTGAGTAATTTTTTTATAATGTTTGGATATTTACTCGCTATTACAGAGAATTCCTCGGTCGTTTTTAAGACAATAGAGCCATCAAACATAGAATTATATACCAAATTATCCAAAACTATAGACAATGATGCCTTCAATAAAACTTTGCTAGAATCAATAAATTCTGAAAATTCAAAACAAATATGGAAATTCAACCAAACTTTTAATAATTTTTCAGATTCATTCCCCGGAAATTTTTCTTTACTCCTATTCAAAAAATACATTGGTTTACTTAGATTGAATATCATCTTGAGTATGTCTAAAATCCTGTTCAAGCTTGAGAAGACGTCTCTCATTGAGTATCTAGTTTATTTAAGATCATTGGAATTCAATGGGCTCAATTCTAATAACCCTGATGATGGTGAATCGGACGAGGATAATGAAAATCATCTAAAGTTGCCTAGGTACAACGAGACAACATCTATCCATGGCTCTATACTTTCTTCAAAGTCTTATATTAATGCCAATGCTCTTGATGCATTGCAGAAAGAGGTTTTGAAAGAAATTTCTGGACAATCGCTTCGACAGACAATTATCAATTCGCAATACGAAAATAATTTTATTTCTGATGAGGAGGAAGATTCCTCATTATTATTATTTCAATTAAAAACAATCAATTTGGAAATTTTTTCATGTTTGTATTTTCTCTCTTTTATTGATTTGGACTTTATTGTGGAAAACTTGATCTCTAGAAATTTGATTTTTAATGATTCTCAAAGAGGGCAATTTTCATCGTCGGCACAAAGTAAAGAGAGCTTAATTCTTCCAGATGATTCCAACTCAATTGCATCTTCAAATTTGTTTCATCATTACAATAAATCAATTATTTCCCCTTTATCGGAAGCTAATTCGATTTGTGAACCTGCATTTGCTGACAATTCGGAGTTACGTGACGAAAATCTTTGTGGAAATACATTCGGTTTCTTATCTTTATTGTCATTGGATTCAAATAACACTTTGATATCAATGACTGGCTTGATCAATAAAAGAATTATTTCAGTAATTTCAAGAAACCCAGGATTATCCTTTAGAATATTGAGAAAAGCGCTTAGATGCATCTCTATAGCATATCGCTGTTTATCTGAAGATGTGATGGTCGGGTTGATTTATAATTTCATAAATATTTTAGCTGTTGACGAATTTGATCATGGAAAAGTAGATTTGGAAAATACGAGAAAATTATTCAATTGCACAATTCAGGCCATTATTGAATTAACAAATTATTACATGCAGGATGATATAACTGAGCTTGTTTTGACCGTGTTTGTTCAAAAATTTAGTAACGGCCCCCTTATCTCGAAAAAAGATTTGAATGGCTTAAGCGATTCATCAGAGGTGACATCTGATAGTTCTTCACATGCAGTTAAAATAGATGTGTTATCTTCAGGCTACGGGTCAGTATATAGAGTATTAAGCTCTTTGTTGGTAAAAAATTTATACAAATTGTTGTGCAATTTGACAGAAGATTCCAAAAACTTTCAATTGCTTCTAAAGACTTATTCCACTTTATTGAACAGAGCATTAGGCATGAATGATTGGGATATTGTCAACGAAATCATGGATGCTTATTGTAAAATTGCAATAATTTTGAAAAATAACTTTTATTTAATTTCAAGCGATGACTTTGAAAGCGCAGATGATGCTGATCACCAGCAATTAAACTCACGGATCAATGTTACTCCAATTTCTCTGTTTTTGTCATTACCTAAGAAGTTACCTGCAGAATTTGAAACTTCAAAACTTTCATCGTTCTATGACACAAATAAAAATTTGATATATGATCTTACGAACTCGAATGTTTTCCAAAACTATAAAATCTTTTTGAATGAATTATTAAATGGGGTGATCTCGAAAGGAAATAGCTTAAACAAAGCTGATCAAGATAACAATCATAGATCTCATTCAGAGATCACAGAAGTTGCAAAGCAAATTGAGATTTATTTAAGACCGTTGGCACTGCTACTTCCTTCTCCTATTGAGAAACAAAATCCTCTTTTATTCAAGAATTTGCAGACAAATGAGGTTGATATTGTGTCAGTCAATCTTTTCCGTAACTTTTGGTTTAATTTAGTGATACATGGTGTCAACATATCTCTTTATCCATTCATTCTTCCGCAATTTATAAATGCCTTCGAATTGCCAGACAGGTCAAAAAGAACATACATATCTGATGACCACGCTAGCCGTTTAATCGAATACTTGAGTATTATTGCTTACAATTCACCACCTTTGGCTTCTAAATTATCTTGGAGCCATAATGAAAATTTACTTGAATTGAATACCGTATTGAGAAGAAGTTCATCACATTCAAATTCTAGATTTCAGAAAAGTGTGCTAGATGCCATTATTGCAAATGCCAGTAGTAAAATTCCTCCAGATAGCAAAGAGGTCACCTCTTTTGAAAGCGGAACTGTTGTTGGCTTCAAGGGTAAAAAAATTACTTCAACACCAAAATTAATGTTTTTGGCCTCTACAATTTTTATAGAATTTTTAAGAATTAAGTCAGGAAATTTTTATTCAGTTCTATATTATTTTTCTGATCCCTCTATCAAGTTGAGTAAGTTGGAGAAAGATATGAAATTGATAACTTTTGAATTACTTACTACATATTTGGCTAATATTAATAGTAAAGGAAAGAACAATTTTGCTGTCAGTCAAATATCTTATCAATTGAACGAAATGTTAACCCTCACTTGTGCAACTAATGGTTACTTACAATCAATTGCTACTAAATGTTGTGACACTTTGATTGCAGCGTTCCCTAGTAGTTTGACAAATCAGAATACGTTCACATTATTCAAATTGCTTGATTTACTAAATTTGCTTTTCATCAGTATTGTTAATTACGAGAAACAGAGATACAATCCCGTCCTAGAATACAGTTTACCGAATTATTCTCTTAATTTGGTCACCAAAAATCATGATATTTCCTCTTTTGAAAAAATCACACTCCTAGATTCCGCAGAATGGAGAAAGGATACTTTTACCAAATTACAAAAGACAGCTAAAGATTGGATTCTCTATGCTATTGAAGAATCTGGGGAAGTTACGAAAAATTTATTACAGAGCTACGTGGTAATCAATTCGAATATTTGCAACAACTCAGAAATTTCCATGAAGAATTCTCCTTATAGTAAAATGATGGATAACAATGTTAATTTTGGTGTTTCATTTGCTGTGGAAATGGGAAAAACTATTCTACCCAGCGACAAAGAGATTTTTCAAATGTCTTCACAATTTGGAATGCAAGGTAAACCTTTAGATTCATTGCTGAGTCTTCTTATCAAATGCAATCTCGGTGCCCATTTATCTAATATAACTCCTATTGATTTGTCTACAACTGGTAAAAACTTAGGGTATTTTGCGAAGTTATTGCAGTCTAAAGTTAAAATATTGTACGAGAGGTTCTCAGTTACTAAAAAAATTGATATTATTAGCGTTATAGATGATATCACACATTTCTTATCATTATTGAAAAGTCGCCAAGCTTCTTTATATAATACAAGTAAACTTATCGCATATGAATTAGAGTTTACTGAATATTTTGTTCAAATTCCGTTTAAATCCTTTGATCCAGATATTCTCAAATATGCCATCTCTAATTGGTTAATTATTTCAGCTAGTAACCCTAAGCTTCATTATAACATAATGGCCACTGTTCTAAGTAATTTCAAAGTTAGTATTATGAATTCTCAGGGATTGTTCAATAATTCTGATTCAACCTCAACGGAACTTTTGCCCGAATATCAAATTATGAAATACGCGGCTTCTGATAAGGCAGAAACCAACCATTTTGCCCATATTAGAAGTAGATCTTTCAAGTTTCATTTGCTATTGATTAGATTGATAAATTCGTACTTTAAAGGATCTCTTTACATTAGTACACCATTACTCAAAATATTTAACTCGTTTATATTGTTTGTGTTAAACAACTTTCCAAGAATCAATCATCATTCATTTTCAAGAATACCAAGGTTTGAAATAATCAAACTTGCTATTGATATTTTCGAAGTTAATTTGAAATTGAATAATTTAACTATTGATTTCAATTTTTTCAGTTCATTTGGTAAACAGTCGCAGACAAATGATGAAAGTTTCATTTTTGTATCTCTGATATTGGATGCTGCATTGGATTGGTTCAAATATAGAAAAACAACTCCCTTCGGTGACAACTTGTTGAAAATCAAAACTGACCTCATGACCATGGAAAGTGTAAATGCGCAAATCAAGTCAATGAATCTTAATAGCATACTGGACTTAACTGTTAAACAAAATTTATTACTCATATTCTTACATGATGAAATAAAGTCCATCCAGGCTTGGTTGAGTCCTCTTTCTTACGGACTCAATGACATGATATTGCCTTCTATTGGGGAAACACATAAATTAATCTCACTTTTAAACGAAAAATTTTTGCGAGCAGTCTACAACTACTATCCAGAGTTAGCTACAAGCTTGATCTTGCGCTTGACCAGGCTGCATAATATTGAGTCGAATTTCAAAAAAATGTTGAAAAATATAGTTTTTGAGAAGCCTCTATTAGCACTTCATTGTCCAGCGGTTTTAGATATATTACTAGACACTGAATTGTATTCATCTGATAGTTCAGCCTTATCTTCAGACTCTGTCAAAAACCCATTGAGATACTTAGTATTTTGGAAACCCAATTCTCCTCTTGATTCAATAAATTTGTTTTTACCAAAGTATGTCAAGAACCCATACATTTTGCAATATGCAATGAAATCCCTAATGTCACATGATGTTCATATTACCTTTTTCTATGTTCCCCAGATTGTTCAAATGTTGAGGTATGATGTTGAAGGATATGTCGAGAGATTTATATTAGAAACAGCGCAGGTTTCTCAGATGTTTACACATCAGATAATATGGAATATGCTTGCGAACAGTTATAAGGGTGACGAAGGTGTTATTGAGGACTCTCTAAAGCCTACCTTGGATAAAATTCGAAATTTGATGATCAAGTCATTGTCGACGGAAGATCACAAATATTATGAAAAAGAATTTTCTTTTTTTAAGGAAATCACCGGTATCTCTGCTAAATTGAAGCCCTATATCAAAAAAACTAAAGCTGAAAAAAAAATCAAAATTGATGAAGAAATGAAAAAAATAAAAGTTGAACCAGGCGTATATTTGCCTAGTAATCCAGATGGAGTTGTCATTGATATAAATCGAACGTCTGGAAAACCATTGCAATCACACGCAAAAGCCCCTTTCATGGCTTCTTTTAAAATAAGTAAAGATGTTGAAGTTTTCGATGATGAAGAGGATCTGCAAACCAAGGTTAATACTAAACTTGTACACAAAGAAGTATGGCAAGGAGCTATTTTCAAAGTTGGTGACGATTGCAGACAAGATGTTTTAGCATTACAAATTATTTCAGTCTTTAGGTCTATTTGGGCAAATACAAACCTAGATCTTTACGTGTATCCATATAGAGTCACAGCTACAGATGCGGGTTGTGGTATTATTGATGTATTACCAAATTCTGTATCTAGAGATATGTTGGGTAGAGAGGCAGTTAATGGTTTATACGAATACTATACCACCAAGTTCGGGCCAGAGTATTCGACTGGTTTCCAGCGCGCAAGAAATAATCTCATTAAATCTTTAGCTGGTTATTCTATTATTTCTTATTTACTTCAATTCAAAGATAGACATAACGGTAATATTATGTATGACTCGCAAGGACACATACTTCATGTCGATTTTGGTTTTTGTTTTGATATTGTTCCTGGTGGAGTAAAATTTGAAGCTGTTCCTTTTAAATTGACCAAAGAAATGGTAATGGTAATGGGGGGAAGCAGTAATACTCAATCATTCAAAAGATTTGAAGAACTATGTGTGCAGGGTTATCTCGCCGCTAGACCATATATGGATACTATTATTAAATGTGTTGTACCAATGCTTGATAGTGGCTTGCCTTGTTTCAAGGGAATGACTACAATCAAAAATTTGAAGAGTAGATTTGTTCCCAATAAGAGCGAGAAAGAAGCCGAATTACACATGAGAAAATTGATTCGGAAGAGTTATGAAAGTTTTTTCACTAAAGGATACGATGAATTCCAACGCATTACAAATGGAATTCCTTACTAAATGTTTGCAAATGATTATACTTTCATATCTACTAAACTTGCCGTTTTTGTTTGACATTTGGAAATTTTTCAGATAAAACTTAATATAATGATGAGTTATTCATTTCAAATGCTAATACATAAGTTCGTAGTTGATATATAGCCCAGAGATAACTTTTGCAGGAGTATCATTGACGAAGGATAAACAAAAAATTTGGAATTGCCAATGAAATTTTAACTGATAATTAAAAGGCTCATTGAAATTGATTACAGTGTTAAAGAGCGCTTTACATGTGGGGGAATAAAACAAAAGAGATTTATTGTTTAAAATAAAGATGTAAGCTATAATACAAATGAGGTATTCCTGTGAATGTTGCGGTAAGGTAGAATTAATAAACAACTAGATGAATTTTGGTATTGAAGTTCGAATGATGCAATATATTACTCTCTCAAGGCAAGAACCCTCACAGATCAAAATGCTGAATCAGATCAATTCTGAATTTAATTTGAGTCTACAACCGGATCAGGATTTAATAGGGGCCGAGTATGTAATTGTTTTGCCATTCAAACAACTTTTTGAGTATGAATTCTCGACAAAGGAGTTAAACTGATACGCGCTCACTTCGGAGAAATTAATATTATTCTTATTATTATTGTTTAAGGAGTTGTTAAGGGAGTTGTTAAGGGAGTTGTTTAGGGAGAGGGAGTTGTTTGCTAAAGAATTTTCTATTTTACTGATTAAACAGGGAGTTTCAATCCTTACTTTTTTAGGTCTACCTCTTTTTTTCTTTGGTTTTTTTATTGTTGATTCTGATTCGATTCCACCAATACAAATATTTCTTTCAATGTGGCGACGAAGGGCATCAATCCTAGAAAAGCTTTTACCACATTCACAATTGAATTTATTCGTTTGATGAATTTTCTCATGTCGATGCAAGTCATGTTGCCTGACGAATCTCTTGTGACAGTTTGAAAATGAGCATTCGTAAGGTCTATCACATAAATGAGTTTGAATATGAGACCTTATGTTGTATTTTCGTTGAAAGACTTTACCACATTCTTTAAAGTTGCAAATGTATTTTTTGTTCTCATCCGGTCCACTGATAAATTGATCAATGTAACCAGGTGGTAAGGTAGATACTTTTTCTCCATTTTTTCTTCGTGATCTTTGTATTTGTAATGATGTAGATGATACATCGAGAGAAGTTTCATTCATTGCATATGTGGGTAATATCAGTTCTTCCGGAATTGAGTTATCTTTAATAATCTCATTCCACAAAACTTCCTCTTTTTGATTATGAAAAGTGTGATCTTCCGGCGTATTTGTATAATGGGAAAGACATGGAGAAGAATAATTATCCTTATTTTCATTGTTAGATGAAAACACTGTAGAATCTGTATCGGAAACTTTCAGCGGAGGAGTTAAACACTGGTTATTGAAAACGGGAACACTTTGGTTTAATTTAGGTGTCGCTACTGCTTTTTGTGACGGCTCATTAATAAATTTTTGCTTCACTGGTGAATTATTCGCTGTTGTGTTGGGCGTAGGAAGACTTGGTGTATTATTATTCCATGACGTTTTTTGACTTGATGAATTCAAAATACAATCTATTCCTTCCATATTGTACTGAAAGCTAGTGATTGCTCCATCAAAGCTGATACAGTCTTCTGATAATGCACCCTCGGTTGATACCGAAGTTGTTTCAGGGGGAAATTTGTAGGCAGTAGGTTTATTGTTTGTAATAATATAATCTCTAGACAATTGAACTGCTTTAGGATCAATTAGTTTATGTAGCCTTCTACTTTGTTTTGCTTTTTTAGACTGAGAAACGGATTCATTCATGATGTTCATCAAATCTATTGGCTCTAAACCTGGAATTGAGAGTTCTCTTCCGTGAAATCCGTAAATCGCTGATCCACTAGGTTGTTTTTTATGAGCTTTGAATGGCTCTTTTCTAGATTGTGGAATATCCAAATCCTGCAAAGATAATAAAAGCTCATCATTAAGGTCTAAATTTGAAGGTGAATCGAATAAAAAATTGTTGTCCAAATCATTTGCCAAATTTTGAGATGTACAATCTGTAAATTGCATCAAATTGAATCCATTTTCATAAGACTGGTTTAATTGTTGAAACGCAATGTTTTCAATCAGATCCGCATTATTATAGTTGATGGGATTTTGTTTCAGATAATCTGTTTGGTCATTCAATCCAAAATTCATTATCATTGAAAAGCTATTACGGTTCATTCTGTAATCCTCGGGATTTTGAAAAGCCTAACCTTAGGTGTGAATTAGACTTTTTGATTTTTCACAAGGTATTTGTGTGTCAGAGTGGTTCAAGATTATCTTTGTATTGGATGATGCCTAAACAAAAGGTTCAAAATTATCTGAGGAAATAAAATATCTGTACGAAACAAATTCGGAAAAAAGTAAAGATCAAGCTAAACTATGAAAATTTTCTAAATTATAAGATTATACCCAAACTATATACTATATATATAAATATATTATGTTCAATGTCATATCAAGTTGATGGACATAAATATTAAAATTAGGGAAAAAAATGGGATTTCATGCATGTCGGTTAACATTAGACTGAAGGAATTATATTTATTAATTACTTTTTACAGAACATGCATGCATTGACGGTATACTTTCTGTATATATCAAAACATCGATTAACTCAATGTTTGCAATCAACAGTTAGGTTTTTTTTACGTCTACATTACTGGATTCGCTGAATGATATCTTTTCATCGTGTTTCAAAGTGTATGAAATACCTCATTTTATCTCAAATGCATGGTGACAGAGAACAATAAACTATTATTTGTTACAAAGACTTAGTAATTTCATTAGAAAACAGGGCAAGCACCTTGCTAAACCTTGATAGTTGAAAAATCGTCTGCAAATTCTAGACTTAGAGACCACACCACACGTTTGACCAGATGTTGAGACTTGCTGATTGAAATTCATCCGACATCTACAAATAATATCGAAAACATAAAATTTTATGAAAAGCATTGATATGCAAACCAGTGTATATAAATATATAATATAGCTTTTCCTAACCTTTATATCCAAAAGTGAAAAAAAAAAAAAAAAAGAAAAAGCATCACGATAGTTGAGATAGATTAAAAATAAAATCATTAGGGAAAACTGTAATGAAAGAATAAAAACATGAAGAACAGTTTGTGAATTAAATCAAATTATATCTAGGCTTAATAAGTTACAAAAACTTCTTTAAGAATATGTTTCGATCAAAGTATCACGCAAACTGCTACCAATTGCATCCGGTTGTTTATCCTGTAACTTGAAAATACTTTCAATGACACTGAGTTCAGGAGCAGTTGTGTCCAAGCCAGCAACAGCTAACCAATCATTTACCACGATCCCTGCGCCAACAACAGAACTACCTCTGTTAACGGTACCAGCGACAATAGGCACCTGTAATAAACTGGATAATTCTTCTTGATCTTGTACAGAAGTTTGAGGGTGTACTAATCCACCCTGATTAGACAAAGAGCAGTATGATCCAACCAAGACATTTCCTGCAATTGTTTGTCTGAACACTTCCACACCCAATGTGTCTGCGATGATTTCCTCTGTTTCTCTTTCAATATCAGGATGCACTAATGCTACGTAATCGTTACAACATATGACATTACCCAAAGCAGATAAAGTTTCTTCTACTCTTCTAATTTGGACTGTGTCTGGCAATGAGTTTCTCAAATGCATTAATTCTTGATCGGTCGTTTGAGTTGGTACTAATAAACCTCTTCTGTTTCCTGCACTCAATCTTCCGATAATTCTATTACCACCAATAGTAGCATGTGCCATAGGAATAACATCTCCAAGTTCAGCCTCGAATGCTGAATAGAAATTCTCGGACCCTCCCACAGCAATCAAACAGTAAGAATTTGTCAACTTCGAGAAGACACCAATTTCGTTAGAGTTTTCAAATTGAGTTCTGGTAGCCATTTTATTTTTTGGATTGCTTTTATCAAAATAAGATCTTGTAGCCTAATATTATGTGAAATTTTTGGACTTATTACTTACTATTCTTTACACAATTGAAGTGCAGTCGATGATTAGCATCTCTCTTTTCGTTATTTGATGCCATTATACAGTTGAAAAAAATTTTTTTTTTTTTTTTTTTTCTTTGCGTTATTGAATCTTCACTGAAATATTAAATCAGCTTGAGCTTAAAAGAAGATTAATAATTTAGTCACGTGAAACACGTGACAATTTATCTGAAATAGTTTGCATTCTTTTTAAATATTCAGAAATCGAGTAAATCGATATCTATTACATATCAAAATTAATAGCAGAAAATCAAGCTTGACATTATTTATTTGTATCGTTTAAAAGTTTGGTATGGGACTCGAATAGCTCTTCATGTATCTCTCTCAATTCCTTATATGAATTAGTAACTTTCTCCAATTTAGCTTTGAGGTCGGCTACTTCCTTATCCAACAAAGAGTTTGAGTTGAATTCACCAACTTTAGAGTCGTTTAAAGTCATCACATTGAACATTTGCTCTTGGCTAGCCACCTGGTCGAAAAACATATCAGCATCGTAATCAATTTTGTGGTCGTTATTGATTAAATTATAATGAAAGTCATTTTCTGGAAGCTTCACGTGAAGCTCATGAGACGCAATATCTGCAGAGTCAGCGATAGCTCGTTTTAAAACTGGAATTGCTTTATTGATATTTGAAACCTTCTTTCCGCTCAAAATATCCTTGTCATTCTTTGGGTCTTTTGCTAGAGTTGGGAAAACTTTCATGTACAGTACTTCTCCAGCGACTTTTTTGAATGACTTAACAGTTTGCTTTGATACAATATCCGACACCAACACATTTCCTAAGGAGTCACCAGAATACAATAAAGTTCCATCGAAAGAAACATCCAAGCTACATATACTACAATCCCTATTTCCTTCTAGCTGCTGGTGCATTATAAAGCTCTCCTTGATATCAGTATCTTCCTCGAGGGTAATTATCTTATTCACCGTAGTTTCAATTAAATGGGTTATTTTTTGATTATTATGGTCGATCTTGTATAATTTCACTTCTCGAATAGATCCATTCTCTAAACCCATATATATTGATCTTCCGGCTGGATCAACCGCAAGCGTATGGATTTTGTAATTTGATACTATAGTGAGTTGCAATCTTCCACTAGAGACATCATAAATTCTGCAAGTAGAATCTAAAGAGACTGTGACTAATTTTAGATCATTATTCAATCCCGTAGTAAGCTGGAAGTCTGTCACCGGAAGAGTGTTATCCTTTATATTTGTCAAAGGCTTGAGCGATGTGTGGTCTTCTGAGGAAATCAAATGAGTCACATGGAAGATTAAAACCCTCGAATCAAGGGCACTTGTTACCAAGTAATTATTATTGTTGGTGAACTCAATTTTGGTTATTCTTTGGTAATGCACTGACTTTGCCATCAATAAATTGCCAGATGACATTTCCCAGATGTATAATTTTCCAGAAATACTGCCTCCGACTAAAAGCCATGGCAAATCTGAAGAATTGTTTAAAATTTTGTGTGATTTTCCATTGTGCTTAGAAAATGCCAAAGCTGTCAACTTTTCTGGCACAGGAATCTTTTGGATGGGAACCTCCTTACCATGAATGTAAACATTGATGAAAGCCTTGTCTTTGACTGCGACTAACAATTTATCGTTGGCCTCTTGTAAGAACCCTGTGGATACGCATCCGTTTCTATATGAGTACGCACCCTTGTATGCATATGAATATACATTTGAATATGATGATACACTGTATCCTATTGACTTTTCTCCATGCTTATCATCGTCAAATCCTTTTCCAATGTATGTTACAATTTCTTCCATTTTGTTTTCTCCAGATCTTACTCAAATTTTCGAATTCTCTTAATCATGCAACAACAAGTCCAAAGACGATGCCTTGAACCTTGTTTTCCAATAGTTTCTTGATTTTTCACTTTGCATCTCTACTCTTTTTCAAATATACACGAGAACAGGAGAAAAAAATCACAGAAAATCAACCAAGAAGCAGAAGCGCATCGCGTTTTGTGCCCGTATTAAATGTTGCAGGTTGATAGAATTCTCACAAATATCAAACTATATTGAATATCTCACATATTGTTGATGCGAATTGATCTTTGCCATCCATCATGACAGCTTCCAAAACCTGATCAACTTGGAAGAAGGTTTATGCGAGATTATAAAGATTTTCAAGCACTAAAGACGGAAACTGAAATATAATAAGGCATAAATTCATTCATAATTCAACTATTGTAAATAATGCCTATTCATTTGCTAGCGGCAGCTTTCACTGAAGGCCCACAGGTGATCCCTGGGTGGGAAAAAATTAAAATCTATGGTCCTCTAGCATTCAGTCTTTTCTGTTTGAAATACTATTTTGGGGGATCAAGAAACACTTGGGAAAAACCATTGAATGGACAAGTGTATATAGTTACTGGCGGCACTGCAGGGTTAGGCTCCAGCATAGTGGGAGAGATTGCACAAAAAGGTGCTCAGGTGGTTTTGTTAGTCAGAAATTTGAATGATGGATGGATAATAGATAGCATTGATGCAATGCGTGATAAATATGATAATCAAATGATTTATGCAGAAGAATGTGATTTGAATTCATTGCATTCAATAAGAAAATTCTGTACCAAATGGCTTGATAATCAAACACCAAGAAGATTAGATGGCATTATTTTATGTGCTGGTGAGTCGACACCTATTGGGAAACCAAGAGAACTATCAGCGGATGGTGTGGAAAAGCAAATTGCCATCAATTATCTATCCTATTTTCACTTGTTAAATTTGTTAGCTCCTTCGATTCGTTCACAGCCTGCTGATCGGTTTGTGAAAATCATTGTCTCGAATTGTTTATCTTATGTTTTCGGAAAAATTGATACGGATGATATTTTATGGGAAGAAAGAAGCTATCCTCTGAATAAGCCTTGGAAGGTATATGGAACAGCTAAGTTGTCACTCTGTTGTTTTATAAAGGAATTCCAGAGAAGATTAGACACTTACGTTAGAAGTGATAAGTCACCAATGACTGTTAAATCTTATATCATTAACCCGGGATTTATGAGATCACCATCTACAAAAAGAGCTCTTTCTTTTGGTAGTATTTTTGGATTATTTATGTATGTTGTTTTCTACCCTATCTTATGGATATTTTTAAAATCTACTTATCAAGGAGCTCAGTCATATTTGTTTGCATTACAAAACGAAGAATTAAGAGGTATTGAAGGTGGTGTTTTCATTGAAGAGTGTTCAGTTGTTAAAAATAAGCCTAGAAAAGAGCTTACCGATTTCGCATTTCAAAAAAAATTATTCGATAAAACAGAATCACTCATTAAGGATCTTGAAAAAAATTCAGCAGTAGAAAGGAAGAAGAAGGAAATTCTCAAAGAGAAAGAATCTAAAAAACTGAAAAAAAGAAATCATAAAGATGAAAAAGTCAAAAAATTGAATAAGCAAGAGCTTGAAGACAAAAGAAAAAATGAAGAAAAGCTATCATTCATAAAAAAAAATAAGCAGCTTATTGAAAAAGAGTTCGAAAGAGTAAGTAAGGAACCTCTAATGTTCGGTGATTTTTCAGGCTCCAAGATTATGTCAAAAGATAATAAATATTTGAAAGATTTGGATGCTAAATATGATTTAATGATTGCTAAAAAGAATTGTAATCCAGAAGAAGATCAGACAAATCAAGTTCCTACTACTCAACTGAAAGAGAATAAATAGAAGATTAAGCAGAATTAACTTTTTCCAATTTTAATTTTGCGCTAATATTTACAAAACTGAATGCCATAGCATATTTCTTTTTTTAACTTTTCCTGTATTCAAAAACTTGGTATTCATAATCATAAATTATTGTTGAGAATTTATTTTTTCAAATAATTCGTTCATATCTATATAAAATTCAGTATTCAATAAGTCCAAGGGACTGTAATCGTTCGAACCAAATGACTCCTCAGCTGGTGTTGATAAGATTTTATTTGATGTTGACAAAATGAGGTTGGGATCTTGACTAGTAATTTGTGAGACCAAATTATCTACTTGATCATCCAGTTTGCTCAAATTTCCTTCTGTACTGTTCAAATTAGTCGGCATCAATGTATTTTCTTTCAAGCTATCAAAGCCTCCAACCAATGTGTGGTCATATACCTTATTTAGGCTTGCATCTTTGTTCATACCTGCTAATAAAGTAAAGGCATTATTTGCAGACAGGATTCGCTCAGTCTCAACATTTTTGAAATCGCTTGATTCATATTGTTCCATCTGGTTGTTCAATATTTCTGAGTTGATTGCACCAGGCAAATTAGAGTTTAAATAATAATTGGTACTCTGAGATTTTGGAAACAGCTGATTTGAGGTGTAATTATGAGGTGTAGCAACTCTTCCAACCGGCTTTAGCTTTTTTTTTTCTAATAATGGTTTAGTCGATTTCTGTAAATTATGACCAGTTGCATTAGAATCCAAATTTCTAGTTTCTTCGTCGTAATTAATACTTCTAACTAGATTTCGCTCTTTCAAATATGTGTAAAAATGCATTGAAATATTGTAAAGCACATAAAACACATAATAGTGCCTCAAATTATCTTTAACAGTTTTCGAATAAAACTCAAAAATTAAATTAGATATATCCAACTTTCTGATATAAAAATTGTAATAGACATATTTGTTCGAAACAAAATCCATTAAGTTACAATACTGTTCTGCCAAAGAATTTTCAGATGTTAATAGATCATATTGGTTATCCAAAAAACAGATGTTGTTAAAATCATTGTCAGTTAGTGAGTTAATAGGACAAATATTCATCAACGTGTCATGATCTGTTGCTCTAATATTCTTGATCATACGCTTATTTTTGCTAAAGTAACAACTAGAATTATTACTGAAGTCACGTATAGTTTTATGATTAGTAGCATCCGGGCCACCAAAAGAGAACAAAAGATCAGAATAAACAAACAAAGATACTCTGTATATAAGTTGCTTGATACCACTAAACAAGAAAGTTTGAAATACTTTATCTTTAGCTTTCAAAATCAAAAATCTTTTTGCAACCCTCATGGCAAAAATAGCGAAATTCACAGTCTGATTTGCATAAAAATTTATGAATTTGGGAATATTTGGATCATCCGTTACATTGTTATCCAATTTCTGTAAGATCATCAAAATCAAGTTATAAAGAGTAAATATCACATCAATTAAAATCAATTGAATCTCTATTCTTATCAAAAAATTGCTGAACTTTAACTCATTTTTGGGGAGCTGGTTTGCTTGAGCGAGAGGATTGGTAAAAGATTCGTATAATGGACTAAATATTGTTGTATTTGAGCATAGCTGAACTAAACCTTGGATATATATTTCTAGCTTGAAAATCGACAAATTTCTGGATTTCAAATTGTTCAACTGATAACTCAAGTTTCTAAGAACTGGAAGAATGCATTCATATAACAAATCGCTCGACGACATACCCATTTTAGCATATTGAATTACGACATTTATCTGTCTACTAATTTCGCATTCATCAATCAGTTCTGCATAGCTTTGAAAGACTCTTTGTGTTGAGTTCTCAGAAAACAAGATGTCATCTATGGATAAGTGGTAGCCTAACTGAAATGAGTGCTGCCAATCTATGAATAGGCAATATTTCCAAATACTCTTAAGCATTTCTCGAAAGTTTGCAGGAAAATCTTTATAATTCACATCAACGTTGCAATGCAATCCACACATTATAGCCATATTATAGGTAAGACCATTCATTAAATAACCATCAGAAGTATCTCCTCCTTCACCACTATCCAAGTCATATGTATTGTGTATCTTTAACATTAATAGTGCTTGTAACGTTGTTATGAGAGGCTTCTTCAAAAAGTTTAAAGACGATAAGAGCCTTTTTGAATAATATCCTAACATATTTTCAATTTTAGGTTTTTCGCTATTTCTAATATTCAGATTTATGGAATCAAATGATTGCTCAGTGAATAATAACAGAAGCCTGATAAGTGCTAATGTTAAAGAAATCCGGGAAAAATCTCTATATTGAAATACAATATTACATCTGAAATCATTCCTATTTTTATCACTAATATCCATTTTCTCTTCTGGAGTTTTGGGAACGAAAACTTCATTAAATATATCCATCATATACTTTCGTTCCACTATAGGAATTAGATGATGAAGATATTTGTCAAAAAATATGCTGATCAATTGGGTCAATTTCTGATGGTTGGGAAGTATATTGAGCAACTGTATTATAAATTCATTATCAGCATATGAACATCCATTGTTCATTGAATGCAAAGCTTCATTAGAATTATCTAACGAGTCATCCTTGAACGATTCAATGCTAAATGGGAAAAATGAGTAACCATTAGAGAATTTCCGAGAGTTTTTGAATTTTTTTCTATCCTTAGTTGTTAATTTCGAAATAAAATGGTATATCTGAGCAAAATTACTATTATAAGCAATAGCAGACCTGAAGCATGTGGGGCCAAAATAAATAGTTCTATTAGGTTTGAATCTCATGAAATGAATAATAGAAGCGTTGATAGGCTTGAACAATATACATTCGTCTAATGTTTGATACTCCATTTCTGTGAGCCTATCATTAAAAGATGACTTATGCAGCTCATTATATGTATTGTTCCGATTGAATGCAGTTGTCTTGTCGAATTTCATATCATTATCCTTAGATTTTTGAATTTTATCGAAGGTTCTTATAGAGCTATCATACAAACTAGAGTTTATTTGTTTGAGTATGTCATTTTCTTTGGAAAGAAGATCCATCTTCATAGTTAAGTATTCATTAGATATTGAACCACCAGGATCCATATTCTTGGCGACATGATCTATCAATTGTCTTCTATGATTAATATCGTTTAATTCATTGCCCAATTTTTGCAACTGTTCGTTTTGCAAATAATTATTACCAGAAAGGTGAGACTGAACAGTTCCGTCTATATGGACAGAGCTTGAGGAATATTTTGGATCTGAGGAGATCGCATTTGTATGGCTGATATTATTTTGAGGATCGGCATTTATTGTTTCTAATTTTTGTTCTTTTCGCTGCTTTGAGCTAGGTTTTTGTATTTTTCTCACTTTTACATTATATATGCAATCTTCGAGAGGATATCCTCGGGCGTAACATGATGAGCAGATAGGCTTTGCTCTGTCACATTTGATCTTCTTTCTTCTGCAACTGGTGCACGAAATTATTTGTCTATTTCTCTTCTTTCTCGCTGCATCGCTTTTGTGATCATCACAACTTTTTTCTACTATAGTTTCGTTTGTGTCATTGCTTTCTTTTTGACTACATCGGCTTGTTTTTATGGTTCTTGATCCATTGCGGCGTTCATTAAATTCATCCATATCGTATTCGATAACACAATGTTTATTGCTTGACAGCAGCTCCTTCAATCAACGAAGAAATGGAAAACTGATGATCAGGACTATATTTTATACGTAACAATAATTCAACTAAAGATTTATTAACATGGTGTAAAAGTTTGAAAATAAAATCTGAAAAGAAAAAAACAGAAAAAAAAGAAAAAAAAAAGATGGAACGAGAATAATAAATAATTTTTGGCGTACAATCAAAACTATCGATGCCCTCTATTGTATTTGATGGCCCCACATGATCGACCAGAAAATATCGACACAGATATTTATCAGTTCAAAAAAAAGTCGTAAACTAAACTAATTTTTTTTTTCAACCTATTTGCGATCGTCTGCTGGCTGATCCAAAATATATGAGACATCAGCTAAGCTAGCAATCAGAAAATCTTGAGCAAGGAAAATCCCGGGGTATGATTGTTTCCTGAATTTAAGGAAACATAGATCTTCCTTTGCGGTCTTTGTTCAATTAAGTCCAAATGTGATTTTCTACATATGTGTCAAACGAAACTTCTGAAAATGAGCTTAATATTGGCAGGCATAGAAGGTACAACTATGAATGTTTGGTCGAAATAAAATTTAGTGAATAAAGCCTTGAATACATTAAAAGCTGGGGTTAGATGCAAAGAATATGCTGGAAAGTCACACGCGCACGCTTAAAAAATTGTATAAACGACGCGATTTAGCCTACACAAGAAAATCATAAAGCACTTGATAATGTTGGATCTTTGAGAACTCAACTTAGACAATAAGTCAGTTTATTGCCTCGATGAGTTTTTAAAAAATGGGAACTAGCAAGATATGAACGCTAGATATACCGCTTACACAACAAAGGATAAACAATTAGCGGAGGTAGTAAGGGGAAAGCTGCAAATTTAGAACTTGCGTCCAGAATGGAAAATGCAGAAGTCGTTCTTGATAAGTATTTGCAATTGCTGAGGCCTTGCCTGGACAATAATCTTTTTTTGCTCACTCTAAATCACCAGGAAAATAAGTTTTGGATAAACGAATTCAATTTAGAGAAATCCTTACAAGCTCTTCCTTTAAAATCACAGATATCAGTCAAAGCGAAGAAGATACTTTCTGACAGATGCATGGTATTGGGCAGCAAGTTTTTACAAATATTTGGCATCTGGCTAATGTTGACGCAAAATTTTTGTAAAACAGACAAGAAACCAAGAATCACTTTGGAAAGCATTTTGGAAAATATGGAATCTGATTCTCTTGGTAAACCCTCATTCAACCTTACTACAATGAAACAGAATTACAAAGTTGAGAAAGATAATTTCAACTTCAGTTTCAGTATGTCCAATGATAAGGAGTCCAGAATCAATTCTATGGTTATTATTACTAGTAATACAGATGAAAAACCGTTGAATATAGGCTTGGATCTCATAAACAAAGAAATTCTCGATAAACTATTCATCGATGAAATAAAGGAAGGTGTTTTACATCCAGATGAGTTAAAGTTATTAAACTTGTACGAAAACGATGAAAAAAAGTATGCAATGTTTTTCTCTCAAGTATGGAGTTTAAAAGAAAGCTATAGCAAATACAAAGGCACTGGCCTAATTAACTTGGATTTGAAAAACTTAAATTTCAAAAATATAAAATTGATTGAGCTCCCTGAAACAGAAAACTCCCATATTGAGTTATTCATCAACGGTGAGAAGCAATCGCATCTTACAATCTTTACAAAACTTTTTAGTGAGAATTCTTATTATTCGGTGGTTTTCAACATGGTAAAACCACATGAAAAAATAGAATTAAAGCCGATTCCATTGGATATAATGCAAGTTGATACAGTAATAATGGCACTTGCTTGCAAACCTTTGAATTCTTAGAATGAATGAAAAAAGTATATTCAGAATGTCTCAGTAGATATATATATTTGAAAAAATATAGAATCATCCTTGTACATTTGTCTTTTAAACCTAAAGGAAAATAGTAAAAAAAAAAAAAAATACGAACAGAAAACTCAAATCACCAAAACTTGTACCATGGCTTCTTGTGTAATCTTCTGTCAACACCTTTATAATATTCCATTTCGGCCCAACAATTTCTACCCCATTCACAGCCAGCCATATTCACTACAAAATCTCTATCCTTGTCACTGTAAAAAAACTGTGGATCATCAGCTTTATCAGAGCAAGCTCCTGGCGGGAACGCATTGATTGACTTTAAAGGTAAAAATCCGATTCTTTCTCTAATCCAAGACTGAGATCTAAAGAGAGTCTCCAAGGCATCTTGTTCTTTATGCTCCCATATCATATGCATTTGTTCATAGAATGCAGGATCCCACCAAATATCTAATAATAACTCACTCCATTCTGTGTTCTTGATCATAAATGATCCTAAATTAAACCCACCGCAATCCTGAGTGATTAGCATATCAACAGGAGAATTTTTATAATCTGTATATGGTAAATTAGTTACCATGTTTAAAGGATTAAAGGAAGAATCATCAGTAATTCTGTAAGTCAAATTGTTTAACTTATCAAAGATATGCTCTTTTAAACTCTCTTGTGGCTCAATAATGTAAGTGTGAAGATCAAGCCACCAAAACCATTGAGCGTTAGGATATTCTCTCATTGTCTGCTTCATAATATCTACTTTTTCCCAACTTTCTCTCCATTCGTGAGAATAACGTCTTTTAACTGTCATATCCTTAATGGACAAACCATATCCATGCCTGTTGGCAAAATACTTTTTATTGTTGATAGATGATCTTTCCACAGACCATTCTTGAGCACCCTTCCATTTTAATACTCCACCACCTTCATTTGCTGCTAGTATTATGACAATTTCAGGATCTTTGTTAAAAACCTTTTGTTTAAATCTAGCAAACATCCCCGCAGGAAAACGTATATAGAAAATTATAAATAATACGAAGGCAACTACATAAAGTACTTTCTTTATGTTCGCGAGTACCAATTGAATGTTAAACAAATTAGATCTTTGCTTCTTTCTTGGTTGCAACGCCGCATAGGGAGAAATTACCTGGACATCCTTTTCGTCACTCATGTTTACCTTACTATTACCAATCAAACTAGAACAGAATAATTACAAGTATGATATTTTCACCAAAATATAAGAATCAAAAAGTATGATACTCGACCCTAATTAAGCCTTCAACAAGAAAATTCTGTTGAATATTTATTGTTACCTTTTTTTTTTAATTTTTGTCAACTATTAGATTCGCTTTCGTACCGCGCACTTAGAAGAAATTTTTATCAAAAAAAAATTTTAACAAAAAAAAAAAAATAATGATATTGGTGAGGTTCGAACTCACGCATCCGAAGATACCAGGACCTTAACCTGGCGCCTTAGACCACTCGGCCACAATACCATTGTTGCTACTGTGTAACAATTATTGTCCTTTATTTGCTTAGCCTTTTTCTAAACATATACATAAACTAGATAAACTCTACATAGGATTTGTGTGAAGAAAAATGGGGTTTCTCGACGAAGTTGGTAGCTTCATTGTCAGGATATTATGGATTTTAACCAAATATTTAATATAATTCAATATCAATGTGAAGAAAAATGGGGTTTCTCGACGAAGTTGGTAGCTTCATCAGCGGGAGCATCAGTAGCTTGAACGTCATTTAATGACTTATCAGCTAAAGAAGAAACATCATGATTTCTTGCATCAAATTCAGTATTACCTAAATTGGCGGATTCAAATAATTTGAACATTTT